>OZ019969.1:8930801-9188301 GCA_963970395.1 Ephialtes manifestator | reverse complement strand
TATGTTACACGCTCAAAAAATCTAAACCTTTATAACTCGGGAACGCCTCGAGATATAGAGCTGAAATTTACACCATAGATAGATGGGTCAATCCTTATCATTCATACCAATTTTTGTTAAAATCCCCATGATCGTTAAATTTTTACACAGTTTTGAATATTTTCAAAAATGTCTGTTAACGCGATAACTCTTTTAATTTTCGAGATATTAAGCTCCAAATTGGTATGTATGTGAGCTTTCATACATCGGTGATCCCTATTAAATTTGGTTAAGATCGGTTGAAACGTTAAAATTTTATGAGATTTTGATTTTCTGAATTTTTAAATTTTTTTTCTGCGATGCGAATTTTGGTATCAAATATCAAGCCGGGAGTTAAATGAGTACCAGATTCATGATTAGTAGAAAAATACGTCAGATATAGCCCAAAAATATTGAACGAGACCATATTTTCATAGCAATGTTCTACAGTCTATATTGCGAAAAGTGCCGATTTATGTCGTATAAACTAGCCATGTCCTTGCTTCCCAATGAAATTTTGGAAAACACCGGTTTCTATCGTGTTCTACAAAAAAAAAAAAACAGAGTAGATAGAGTATTCGAGGGAGTTTCAAGACGGTTCATCCTTATTATATTTTCACAAAGCGGGAGTGTGCACTTATTTATTTATTTAAAACAAGGATGCGAAGTGGAATTTTGCACATTGCTTCCTCATTATATTTCGCTTTTTACAAAGTTTCCTCTAAGGTAAATGTCCCTATTCCCGTACCCTATAAGGCCAACCAGACAACTGTATGGCTTTTTTCGTTGCGACGAATTTAAATTTGGATATTTTTTTTTGCACCATTGTAAAATTCAGTTAATTCTCTTTCTAAAAATGGTTTATTCAATCGATTCCGCCAATTATTTCGCCAGATAGAGGCTGATTAATTCATGCTTATTAGTGTCCTCTCTGCCGACACAGCTGTTCCCAATCCCGACCAGCGATGACCCCATTTTCGGCCACTAGGGAAACGGAGATTCCGAAGAGTAGTAAAATTTAAAAAAAATAAATAAACATGATCCGGGATTGTACTATTAATATTTTTATTGCATAATTATAAAAAAAACTTCGTTTTTCGGAACTTATGTTACATTTCCGTCTCCACATACATTTTTTTTTGCGATGCTGTAAAAATTGAGATATTTCAAAATTTTGATCAGTGAGGGAAAAAAGTCCAAGTCCTTCGCAGCGATGCTGTAAGAATTGAATTATATCAATCTTTTTTATCACTGAGAAAGTAAACCTTGTAATAAAGAATTTTTTTGACTGCCTAAATAACGTTTACGGTAATGGGGGCAGCCAGGCATTTCGTTGTGCCTAACTTCGACCACCGTAAAAAAAATGAAAAATAAATTATTTATAACTTTTTTTTTGCTGGATCAGTAATTGAACTCATAATCTATCGTTTGCACTAAAAATTATTCGATTTTTACAAATTCCGGATGCAGTACGGACTATTGAAGCGGTCGACGGAACTTAACCTCACTGTTAAGAATACGATGGGTTCGCGACAAGCGTTTGGAAATACGAACAAAACTTGGATTGTATTATTGTACTTACTCTTTACCTTGCAACACTCTCACACACAGGGTCCTCGGAATATTATACTATGCTCAATTGTTGTTATTTTTGCACAGCACTCGCGTAAATAATTATTTCCGTCGAAGTGGTCGGTAGAGGGAGCATGGACGGGAATGGGGACATTTACCTTATGAGGAAACCAAAATCAATTACCATACTTCCTCTTAGAGGTTGCTTTGTAAAAAGCGAAATATAATGAGGAAGCAATGTGCAAGGTTCTACTTTGCATCCTTTTATATTAGGGTAGAAGTACCGGTTGTGGCCACCCCTACACTTAAATACGTTTTTCGTGGCTATTTTTATTCTGTACCTGTATTTAATCATAATTTTTCATAACGTTGTGTATTTTGGAAACATTTATCGTCATTTTGACGTCCGTTCGTCTCCATTACAAAAAGTACTGTGTCAGTAATTAAAGTATCATCAGCTGATTCATCAAATTGTCAACTCCTTACGGAATTCGACAAGATTTTGACGAAAGCTCTAGATACATATTCGGATTATATAGTTGGCGAATTGCATGCAGTTTTGCACATATCAATCTTAAGAGGCATCACTGCAAATGTTGATGTACTAAACGTTTGAAATAAAGCTATACATTTATAAAAAATACGATGGCCACAACTGGTACATGGAATAAGCATGTTGTCCCGGATATGGCCATGATAATATAATTATTAATTTTTCGTTAATTATTACACAATCAATTCATAAATTCGTAACGAAGAAACAAAAAAACGAAAAAACGCTAAGAAAAATATATCCTTAGAAATGTATAGTAAAAAAGAAGGTAAAGCGGTGGAACATCTTTCATGTTGAAGATTCCCATCATTATTCAATGCGAAAATCTACTTTCGGAAAGAACTCTGGTAAAAGTAAAAATAAAAGTGTAAAGAGTAAAACATTAATATAATGTATGACTATTTGTGACAAAGAAAGCTGCTACGAAAAAGTGCAAAACGAAGGAGACGAATGTCAAAAAAGATTAGTTAGGTTCACAGATGGCATCTGTGCTTTAAAGACATTTTCGTGTAGAGGAATTGGATGCTTTCATAAGAATACGATTTTGATTTATTAAACACACCTTAAAAAATGTTTGAAGTGCAATGAATATTGAGTTATTCTAATTTTAAGCATGGCCAAAACCGGTACATTACTGTGGCCAAAACCGATGCATAGGTGGCCAGAACTGGTGAAATGGCTATGCTCCTACTTTTTTCTATTTTCCAGTGTTTTCTCGATACATATGAAGATTTTAATGCTAGAAATCTGAAATTATATTCTTCTCAGATATGAAAAGTATAGGTCCAAAACAGTTTTATGATATTTGGTCCCAATCACAAGTACTTGAAAATGAGAAAATTCTTAAAGTGGCCACAACCGGTACTTCTACCCTACACATGTTTTCAAGTTTCTAATGCCCATAAGTACCAAAATTCAACTGCCCATAATTTTCGAATAGTCCGATTTACCAAGCTGAAATTTTGCATCGAAGTCGAGTATTAGCTCATCTTTAGTTACTGTAATTTATTACGAAAACTATCCACACATACAGATTTATAATATACACAAAATAATATATTAAAATACTCAATATATTTCTTTTAGACCATTTTTTGAAAATTTTTACAAAATGGTGGGTAATAAAACATTGAGATTATTAATATTGTATAATAAATAGTTTTGGCTAAAAACCAACAGATATATAAATATTATAATAACATTTGATATTGAGTTATAATATATTTATATCGAAAAGTTACAGTTTACCAAAATAAAGCTGCAAAGTAGAACTTTGCAAATTTGCTTCCTCATTATTTTTCGCTTTTTACAAAACTGCCTCTACGAGAAAGCCAAAGTCAATTGACATACTTTTTTTATGTCACGTCTATCGCGTTCATAGATCGCATGTGATTCGTCACGGAATTTTAAGCTATCTGGGGTTCTATAACCTCGATAATAATTTAGGATTTATAAGGTATTTGCTAATTTATGCAGATTGTGGGCTTTTCAACTTCTGAGTTCTGCCCAGAGGGTGGAAAGATGGGGAGTTAAGTGTTTCACCGCGATGATACTTTATCGTCACGAATTTTCTCAGAAATTGGGGAAAATTATTTCACGGTCTTCAGACCAGTTAACGATAATTTGAGTTCGCTTTCATAAATAAATTTATATTTAAATGATATTCATTCGGTTTTCTCAAATTGAATTCCAGAATTTTTTTCATTGCTTTTTATGAGGTACCTGTTATCAAAATAAGTGAGGAATTAGTTAATATCGAAGATGTAAGATTAATTTTTTCAATAAAAATGTATAGTCCAGTTATTTTTGTGTCAATTATTTGGTAATAATAAAATACAGTTCTTATGATAAGATATTCAAATTTCTTAATAACTACAAAGTTTCAATATTTTGCTTCCTCATAGAGGAAGTTTTTTTTTCATGAAATTTTTTTAATCGAGATTTTCATGCCAGTATGCTTAGAAGTGTCCAAAACTTCGAGAAAAGAGGTTTAGAAAGAATGTCCGTATGTATGTGTGTGTGTGTGTCCTGGGCTCCGAAAATTCGATGAACTATTACTCAGTAACCGTTCGAGCGATATGGCTCAAATTTGGCACGCAAGTGGAGTAGTTGCCCCGCTTTGAATGTTGAGATTTTTGAAAAAAAAAAATCAGCCATTTTAATTTTATGGTACTTTTAATTTTTTGAAAAAAGGGCGTGATCGCTCTAACTTTCGTAAAAATTAGACGATTTTGCTAAATAGTTGTTTATAAATAAATATACGTTCAATGTTATTTGGCATTGCATTTGGGCGAAATCGGTAAAGCGGTTCAGATTTTATAGATGTTTGAATTTTTCGAAAAAAAATCATTTTTTTAATAAATTACGTCCAATTTCACCAATTTAACCGAAATGTTTTACAGACGAAAAGGAACTTGCAGCTATGCCACGTACCAAATTTGACAATGATCGGTAAAGTGGTTCAGATTTTAGGACATTTTGAAATTTATAAAAAAAAAAAACGGTTTTCGCTCTAGCATCAGCAAAAATTGATAATGCGAGACAAAAGTTTGTACTCAATGGAAATAAGAATGCAAAGTATAACTTTACACATTGCTTCATACATAATTTTTATTTTTTTAAATTTATTATGACCGCTTGTACCAAAATAGAATTGCTCATAACTCTCGAACGGCGTGATGAATCAAGATGAAAATTTACACAAAAGAGGAGGATAAACTCCGTTTTCGTTATTTCGATTAAGGTAGTCCTTGCGCATTAAGCTGAGATCAAATAAGTTTTCGAAAAACGGGAGGGAATTGGAAACACCTTTCGCCAATATAAACAAGGCTGCAAAGTAGAACTTTGCAAATTGCTTCCACATTATTGTTGGATTTTTACAAAGCTTCCTCTATGAGGAAGCCAAAATAGATTAACATGCTTCCACATAGAGGTAGATTTGTAAAAATCCAACAAGAATGAGGAATCAATTTGCAAAGTTCTACTTTGCAGCCTTGTTTAAGAAAATTTCCGTGCAGTCGTATTTATAAAAAAAGTATGACGTTTTTTAAATTAAAAAAAAACTAATTATTTCAAAATAACATCTTTTGCAACCCTGATTTGCATTTTTCTGAGTCCATATTTGAGGGTTTAAAATTTTTTAAACTTCATTGCTTAATATGCATTATTCCCTTTTTAATTTCCCTTCAAAAAGTACAGTATATTCATACGAAGTACCACATGCTTCAGAAAAACTTGCACGACTCCCTCGGCTCTCATTCTCCAGGGTTAAACACGGTTTCGAATTCATTATGTATGTAAATTTCTTTCGTTGACTGTCTTCGGGTAATTCATTCTAGCATGTCTGCTAACATTTATGCTAAAATAACAGTATCGTTTCGCATTTTCTCTCACTCCATTTCGACTTCTATTATTCTTAACTATTCCTGACGACAGTTCGCATTATTGTAATAACATAATGAGACAAACTGGTTGAATAATTTAAGCCTGAGAGTGTATTGGAAATCGCAATCCCCTTTTACCACTTAAAGTACTTCAAATTCACTAAAGTTTTAATAACGCAATTTCCAATTCAGATGGTCTTCCAATTGCTTAATTCCAAAGATCAGAAATAAGTTGTACTGTATGCTTAATGATTTATTCATTTTTTTATGGGTAGAAATTAAAATTAATTTGAACGTTTAATAAATTACATTTATTAATAATATTCGCGTGTTGAAGTTAATTATATTATTATAGTTAACTGTAATATGCGAATAAATATTAGTTTTTTTTTCTCAATATTTATTGTCAATCCAATGTAATTTTTTTAAAGTGGGAAGGTATTTTATTTCTGTTATTTTTTAAAAATTTGTCTGTTTAACTTCAACGACAATTATTGTCCGTCAAAAGTCCGTGAAAAATTTTTATCAAAATGTTTGTAAATTTTATATTTTAAAAGTGAGAGAAAAGTTTTGTAATTCCGGAAAATTTCCAATATCTATTGTTGCAAAACTATAAACAAAAAAAAGATGCAAAGTAGAACCTTGCACATTGCTTCCTCATTATTTTTCGCTTTTTTACAAAGCTCCCTCTGTGAGGAAGCAGTATGTTATTCAATTTTGGCTTCCTCATAGAGGAAGCTTTGTAAAAAGCGAAAAATAATGAGGAAGCAATGTGCAAGGTTCTACTTTGCATCTTTTTTTTTTATACCTTGTGTCTCTTTTGCAGAGGTGTTTTATACAGCTATAAATCACCTCTGCAAACACCGTTACATCTAATTTTGATTAGATACAAATTTTTGTCGTACTTTCTCAACTTTTCCGGAAGTTATAGCGGAAATCTACATTTTTTTTAAAATGAAAAATGGTGTAAAATCCGAACGACTTTACCGATCATCACCAAATTTGGTACATGGCATTTCTGAATGTTATTTTTCGTCTGTACAAAATTTCTGTTCATTTGTTGAAATTCGACGTAATTTAGATCAAAATCTATTTTTTTCGAAAAATTCAAAATTCTATAAAATCGGAACCGCTTTACCGATTTCGCTGAAATTCAATACCAAACGTCATTTAACGTGTCTTCATTTATAAAGAACTATTTAGCTAAATTGGCGAACTTTTACGAAAGTTAGAGCGATCACGACATTTTTTGAAAAAATTAAAAATTGCATAAAATCTGTTTACATTGATACATTTAATTAAAAATCACGTCAATAACAGAGGAGTCAATACTCTACCTGCGTGCAAAATTTTAGCTAGATCCATCGTGCCGTTCGTGAGTTATGGGCAATTGAATTTTCAGTGTCTGGATACATACACACACACACACACACACACACACACACACATACACACATACAGACATATTTTCTAGACCACTTTTCTCGAATTTTTAGGTGATTCTAAGCATACTGACATGAAAATCTCGAAAAAAAAAATTTTCACGAAAACAAAGCTTCCTCTATGAGGAAGCAAAAACAAAAAAATATATATAAACTTTACTATTTTTTTAGAATAAAATATGATTTTTGCTGTCCTTGTAGAAATTACTATAAATATTTTATATTTTAAAAAACCAATACATGTAATAAGTTATTTTTATACTTTCATTATGTAAAGTTAGAAATAGACAAAAAAATGTTTATACATTTAACAAAAGGACTTTAACTGTAAACGTTTGTGGTCAAAATACTTTTGTTACAAGTACAAACATTTGAATTTAATTTTCATTAAAAACTGACTTAAAAATAGGCTACTTACACCTTATTACCTTCTGTAAGCATTGAAAGGATTTTCTGTAGGAAGTTGCTTTACCAGCTGAAGCTGTCGTCGATAAAGTAGCGAAAGTTCTAACCCTTAGTGAAAAAACTCCCCACATTGATTAACCCCTCATGAGGGTTGCAGGCCTCTCTACTTTACCGACCGCTGAGAAAACATATAACCCCATATCGGCAGAGGGGAGAAAATCATTTCTAGCTGCAGTAACAACAGTCCTAAAACTTGATGTAACGTGGAACCATTTGAGCAATCACGAGTTTAATGGTTCGCGACAGTGGCTGCGCGATGGGGCAACGACACTAAGGGGCGACAGAGCGAAGATAGCGCGACATAGCTCACGTGACAATATTGATACAACCGAAATGACAACACGGCTTTGTAACTCGAGATAATTACATGCCTCTCGGACCAAGACATTTATACGCTACCCTTGCTTCACTTACCTACACATACAGACACACACACGCACATAGGGGTGAGCGGGGCGAAATGGCTACGGGGTACGATGGAACAGGGGCATAATGGCACAAGTCAAAATGGCACCAGCGTACGCTGAAATCGTAAAAGAATTATATTATGATTTAATTGCCATGTTACTAATCTTACGATATCTTAGAAAATAAAATTAACACACTGTTAAAAATGCAAGAGAATTTAATATACAAAACGATATGAGATTTACGAAACGGGTATATGGATTCCGTATTAATATACTTTTATTGTAAATTTTTAGAATACTATAAAAATTCTCCGATACAAGTATTTGAAAATTAAGGTACTTGATTATTGTAATCTTCGCTTTTCATTCTTAAATTTACTATAAAAGTATATTAATATGGAATTCATATATCCGTTTTGTAAATCTCATATCGAATGGTATATTAAATTCACTTGCATTTTTAACAGTGTAAAACATTTGTTTTTGAAAATTAATATACCGTATATAAAGCTCGGATGCATATACCGTATATTAATTTTCAGATACATTGTCATTGCCAAATACAATATTTGTATATTAAAATGAAGATTACAATACTCACGTACTCTAATTTTCAAATACTTGTATCGGAGAATTTTCATAATATTCTAAAAATTTATAATAAAAGTATATTAATATGGAATTCATATACCCATTTCGTAAATCTCATATCGTTTTGTATATTAAATTCTGTTGCGTTTTTAACAGTGTAGTATTTTTTATTCCCGTCGCGCGCATTCAAGACCTGAAAAACTTGGAGTTTTTTAATTTGAAAAATATTTGTGCAAATTAATAAGACTGCGGAATGTCGCGTGTCAAAGTACTGAATTTTTGTTTTTATGTGTCACATTTTACCCTGGTTCTAAGCATGCCCTATTTCGTTCGTGCTGCCGTGTCATTATGCCCCGTGTTGTCATTTTACCCCGCTATGTCCTACACACGTAAAATATGGGCCTATGTATGTCTATCTAGTATCTAAGTGCTTTTCCGGCAAAGCTACTTGACTATCCCTTTTGCTTAACCCTTCGACTGAATAGCGGAGCCTATGCCTAATATCGTAACGCTTCCCAGCTTTTCATGAAATTCTGATGAATTTGCCAATCCAATTTTCCTCACCGGTATTTATCTCACTATCTACAGATTAATACCTCGTTTACCTGCATCGCAGCCTAACGTCCCTGTAGGGTATTAAGATCTACAATTTATGATATAATACACTATCAGAGTTGAAACAGACGGGTTGGATTATTCACATAATTATAATAAGCATTTTAGATGGTTTACATAATAATAATAATAACAAAAAAGATGCAAAGTAGAACCTCAGAGAAATTGTGAAAGTCCTGGCAACTACAAAGTGGCAGCTATATTTATTTTTAATCCATGCAACGGTTTTTTATGCGTCCTCATAGAGGTGTGCGTGTGCGTGCGCGTGCGCGTGCGCGTGTGCGTGTGCGTGCGCGTGTACGTGCGCGTGTGCGTGTGCGTGCGCGTGCGCGTGTGCGAGTGCGAGTGCGAGTGCGAGTGCGAGTGCGTGTGCGTGTGCGTGTGCGTGTGCGTGTGCGTGTGCGTGTGCGTGTGCGTGTGCGTGTGCGTGTTCGTGTGCGTGTGCGTGTGCGTGTGCGTGTGCGTGTGCGTGTGCGTGTGCGTGTGCGTGTGCGTGTGCGTGTGCGTGTGCGTGTGCGTGTGCGTGTGCGTGTGCGTGTGCGTGTGCGTGTGCGTGTGCGTGTGCGTGTGCGTGTGCGTGTGCGTGTGCGTGTGCGTGTGCGTGTGCGTGTGCGTGTGCGTGTGCGTGTGCGTGTGCGTGTGCGTGTGCGTGTGCGTGTGCGTGTGCGTGTGCGTGTGCGTGTGCGTGTGCGTGTGCGTGTGCGTGTGCGTGTGCGTGTGCGTGTGCGTGTGCGTGTGCGTGTGCGTGTGCGTGTGCGTGTGCGTGTGCGTGTGCGTGTGCGTGTGCGTGTGCGTGTGCGTGTGCGTGTGCGTGTGCGTGTGCGTGTGCGTGTGCGTGTGCGTGTGCGTGTGCGTGTGCGTGTGCGTGTGCGTGTGCGTGTGCGTGTGCGTGTGCGTGTGCGTGTGCGTGTGCGTGTGCGTGTGCGTGTGCGTGTGTGCGGGTGTGCGTGTGTGTATGTGTGTATGCGGGTGTGCGTGGGAGCGTGTGTGTGTACAACTCCGAAAATTCGAACGTCGATAACTCCAGAACCGTTTTGTATATCGCGCTCAAATTTGGCACACAAGTGTAGCAGCAGACCCTTTTTAACTGTAGCAATTTTCGACAAAATCTGTGCGAAAATTTCGTTTTTATGCCGTTTTGAATTTTTTAAAAAAGGAGGTGGTCGCTCTAACTTTCGTAAAATTTAGTCTATTTTGCTAAATAGTTGGCTATAAGAGCAGGTGCACTCAATGTTGTTTGGTATTCAATTTGACTCGAACCGGTAAAGTGGTTCAGACTTTATGGAATTTTGAATTTTTCAAAAAATTGACATCATCACTCTATTATAACTTTTCCAAAACTTGAGAGAGTAAGCTCAAATCTTGTATATAAATGAAACAATATTCAGCCATTATTTTAAATTTTTGATTTTAGGGAATGTTGAATTATTTTAAAAAATATACGTTATCATATTTACTTTCGGAAACGCTATAATAATAACGAAATAATCAAATAAAAAGGCGAATTCACAACATGTTTATTTATCGAATTAAAACAAGGATGCAAAGTAGAACCTTGCACACTGCTTCCTCATAATTTGTCGCTTTTTACAAAGCTTCCTCTATGTGGAAGCAAAAATTGAATAACATACTTCCTCATACAGGTAGCTTTGTAAAAAGCGAAAAATAATGAGGAACCAATGTGCAAGGTTCTAATTTTTTTTTTAGTAGATTTCGTAGATTTTTTATAGTTATGGTAACTAAAAAATCGTTCTGACTAATTTTTTATAATTGCGCAGATTATTTTATCCTTATCGTAACTATAAAAAAATAATAGATTAGACTTTAAAAAAATTGCTGTCACTAATATCCTACTTATCTATGACAACATTTTCTCATTATTTTTGCACTTTTCGCAAATCTTCCTCTGTGAGAAAGTATGTTGATCGATTTTGGCTTCATTACAGAGAAAGCTTTCTAAAAAGTAAAAAATAATAAGAAATCAGTGTACAAGATTCTGCGGTGCATTCTTGTTTCATATAAACTCAGAAAACTGAAATTTAATGAAATTTTTATTGATAAGAAATAATAAGGAATAACTGAAAATCTCATGGAACGGGAACTGCTCTATTAAATTTCACTAAATTTAATATATTAAATTTCACTAAATTTCATATATAGTGTCACTGAATTTTATTTATTTAAGTGAAAAACTTGCGTGCACCATCTTGAGTTTTGTAATAACGTCAGTTTGAAAAAAAATGCAATATTCCAGAAAGTTGGAACCGCTTTATCGATTTCAGCCAAATTCAATACCAAACAACATTGAGTGCACCTGCACTTATGAAAAGCCATTTGGCAAAATAGCCGAAATTTTATGAAAGTTTGTGCGCCAACGATAGCTTTTAAAAATGGAAAAACCTTTGGCATCCAAATTTCTGCTTATATGTATATTTAAAAAAAATTACAACAGTCAAAGAAGTGCTTTTGCTCTGCTTGCGTGTCAAATTGCAGCTCCATCGATAAAATGATTAATAACGTAAGCTTTAAAAAAAACTTATTTATGAAGTTTTTGAAAAATTTTACATTACGTAAAATTTGAACCACTTTACCGATCATCACCAAACTTGGTCCGCAGCAGCGCTGAATGTTATTTCTCGTCTGTAAAAAATTTCAGTTGATTTGGTGAGATTCGACGTGAGTTATAGCAAAACGTAGGTTTTTTTTTAAATTGAAAACCCCATAAAAACGTATTTATAGGTTTATCCCAAACTCAATACCGATCTTCCTTTAACATAGCTCTATTTATAAAAAATTACTTAGCCCTATAGCTAAAAATTTGTGGAAGCTAGAGCGCGTATAGACATTTTTCGAAAATTGCAAAATTAAGTAAAATTTAAACATATTTTGGAATCAAAAAAAAAATTCTAACAAACAAAGACGTCTATCTACTTTACATATATGCTAAATTTCAGCCCGATTGTTAAAGCCGTTCTTGAAATATGTAAGTTTGAATTTTTAATGCTCAATCCACATATTTTTCTAAACCACTTTTCTCGACGTTTTAGACAATTTTGAATGTCCTGACATAAAAACCTCGAAAATAAAATTTCTCACGAATACAAAGCTTCCTTTACGAGGAAGCAAAAAAATACTTTACATGTAGAAAATTAATAATACTATCCTTACGTTTATAAGGCCAATTAAACTTTACGTTGAATAATTTCGGTGTTTCTTGAATTATTTTTTCCCACAAGTAGCCAGGATCACATAGGATCCTTGAAAATTGTACACAAGATATTCAATCGGTTTGCAAATAAATTTAAAAAAAACACAAATCAAATTTGTTTCATCTAGCCCCGATCACCTCTAAGTATCTTTGCTTGAAAAAGTGAAAAAGAAGAAAAACTGCTAACCGAAGCGGAAATATTCGTCTGTCGTTGGTACGAAACGATATCGCATTTTTGGTGTGACAGTAGACGTTACCATCGACGATTTTCCAACACACCGATCTCCTGCATTCTTACCAACTGCTTTTCCACGAAAAATCTCGATATTCGTAGTGCGGGATGAGAAGCTTTACCAAAAAGCTCACCGAGCCGGATAAGAATCTCAAGAAAGAAAACAGTCGGAGCGGAAGCGGAATATATGGTCTCAAAGCTCGAGTCTATCGCGCTCCACTATCACCGCGAACTTTATTCATTATTCTCGAGAAAACTCTCGATATATCGATGCGGCCTCGGCGCTACGAATGGAAACTATACTTCCGGCTGCACAATCGGCCTCCTCATTCGTACACGGCGCTTTATAAAACTCGTTCCTATCGCGACAAGCCCCCACGTGACTCTTAGTCCATATACGTTAATTTTTTATTATTTATATGTATACATATATCGCCAACCAGTTTCTGTTTCACGGAGCTAGTTAGCTTGGGAGCTCCATAAAGCTCGTATACACGGCATGGAAAGCTGAATCGATAAAATCTTGCGGTGCATACGAGAGGTCGAGAGGGTTTTGGTCAAGAAATCCATACCGTAGGTCATCAAGATCTTGCAATGCTCTATAAGGCTCCATAGTGAAGGCACTAACAAGAAGAGTAATTGTGGATCGATTCTTCAAGAAGGCTTCTGAGTTTTTCACCAGAAACACGGTTGAAAATATTTGGGATTATAATATAACATCACATTAATAAATTTAATTAATTGTTATTTATTATTAATTATTATAAATTGCGTTGGTAATAAATTTGATTGAATATATGAATAGATTGTTGTCAATATCTACTTGGAATATTATATGCAAGTATTGCAAGTTTTTGTGCATAAATTGGTATGCAAAATTTTATTCAAGGGCAATGGAAAATTAATGGATGATATGGCAATACTAATAAAAGTAATTTAATTTTTGTAATTTTACATGTATTATACTGTAAAAGAGAATGAATTTTTCTTCACAATGATATGTTTACTTTAATTTATGACATTTTATACATAAAAAGTATAGTACGTACGACTAACAACTCGTTAGTTGGTGCAACTATCATGGTTACTATCCAATGAAAATGATTCATTGCACCAATCAACCGGCGAGTTGAGGTTATAATGTCAGCTTGTTATTGTTACTTTCGATTCTCTACCAACGAGTTTGTAGTTTCTTTAAGCGTTTGAGTGGTTGGCGCAACATTGTAAAAAAATAATAGCGATCGAGATAAACATTTTTTTACGAATAAAGCCATGCTAAAGGAGGATCGGAATTGAATTTGGGATGAATCTACACGGAAAGAAAACAGTAGTTCTGGCTACCAATTCCAACATATGCTGTGCCGCGTGTTAGTTACTGAAACTAAATCGGAATCGTAGTTTCAACTTTTTTCGATTGCTAGCAAAAATAGTATCCCAGATAGACTCATGCCGTCACCGTGCCGTCACGTGCCGTCACCGTGCCATCATGTACGACCGAATATGACGGCACCGTGACGGCATGCTGTGCTGGCACGCCGTACTGTCACCGAGCAGTCACGCAGTGCCTTCAAAATTTTTCGATATGCCACGCCATGCCGTCACCGTGCCATCATGTACGACCGAATATGACGGCACCGTGACAGCATGCCGTGCTGGCACGCCGTGCCGTGACCGTGCAGTCACGCAGTGCGTTCAAAATTTTTCGATATGGCACGCCATGCCGTCACCATGCCGTCACCGTGCAGTCACGCAGTGCGTTCACAATTTTTCGATATGGGACGCCATGCCATCACCATGCCGTCACCGTGCAGTCATGCCGTGCGTTCCAAATTTTTCGATATGGCACGCCATGCCGTCACCATGCCGTCACCGTGCAGGCATGCCGTACGTTCAAAATGTTTCGATATGGCACGCCATGCCGTCACCATGCCGTCACCGTGCAGTCATGCCGTGCGATCAAAATTTTTCGATATGGCACGCGATGCCGTTGCCGTGACAGCACGCCGTGACGGCACGGTGACGGCGTACTATGTCGAAAAATTTGAGTGTGCGTGTGCGACTTCGAAAATTCAATCGCCTATAACTAAAGAGTGGTTTTAGCTATCTAGCTGAAATTTAGTACACAAGTGAAGCACCATTCGCTCTCTAATTGTCGCATTTTTTGACAAATTATATACACAAATGTCGATTTTATATCGTATTGAATTTTTTGAAAAAAGGACGTGGGCGCTTTTACTTTCGTACAATTTTGTCAATTTTGCTAAATAGTTTTTTATAAGAGCAGATGCACTCAATGTTGTTTGGTATTGAATTGGGCTTAAATCGGTAAAGTGGTTCAGATTTTATGGAATTTTGTTTTTTTTTTAAATTGACACTATCGCTCTATTGTAACTTTTGCAAAACTTGAGATAGCGAGCTCAAATTTTGTATGTAAATGAAACAATATTCAGTCATTATATATGTATAATTTAGTGACGAACGGCATAAAATGTCTGATTTTATGGGATGTTGAATTATTTTTAAAATTATACGTTATCACATTTACTTTCGGAAAAGCTCTAATAATAACAAAATAACGGAATAACGAAATAGAAAAAGCAAATTCACAACATGTTTATTTATCTAATTAAAACAAGAATGCAAAGCACATTGCTTCCTCATTATTTTTCGCTCTTTACAATGCTTCCTCTATGAGGAAGTCAAAATTGATTAACATACTTCCTCATAGAGGTAGGGTAGAAGTACCGGTTTGTGGTCACTGTACCGGTTGTGGCCACCCCCACACTTAAATACGTTTTTCGTGGCTATTTTAATTCTGTACTTGTATTCAATCATAATTTTTCATAACGTTGTGTATTTTAGAAACATTTATCGTCATTTTGACGTCCGTTCGTCTCCATTACAAAAAGTACTGTGTCAGTAATTAAAGTATCATCAGCTGATTCATCAAATTCTCAACTCCTTACGGAATTCGACAAGATTTTGACGAAAACTCTAGATACACATTCGGATTATATAGTTGGCGAATTGCATGCAGCTTTGCACATATCAATCTTAAGAGTCATCACTGCAAATGTTGATGTACTCCAAGTTTGAAATAAAGCTATATATTTATAAAAAATACGATGGCCACAACTGGTACATAGAATAAGCATGTTGTCCCGGATATGGCCATGATAATATAATCATTAATTTTTCGTTAATTAATACACAACCAATTCATAAATTCGTAAAGAAGAAACAAAAAAACCAAAAAACGTTAAGAAAAATATATCCTTAGAAATGTATAGTAAAAATGAAGGTAAAGCGGTGGAACACCTTTCATGTTGAGGATTCCCATCATTATGCAATGCGAAAATCTACTTTCGGAAAGAACTCTGGTAAAAGTAAAAATAAAAGTGTAAAGAGTAAAACATTAATATAATGTATGACTATTTGTGACAAAGAAAGCTGCTACGAAAAAGTGCAAAACGAAGGAGACGAATGTCAAAAAAGGTTAGTTAGGTTCACAGATGACATCTGTGCTTTAAAGACATTTTCATGTACACGGAAAAAAAAGCTTGGTTGAAACAACCAAGTGCTATGGTTATATATGCGCCAGACAATTAATTGGTTAGACTGACCAATTTCTTGGTTAGGCTACCAATTTCTTGGGTAGACTAACCAAGTGACTTGGTAAGCTAACCAAGTGACTTGGTTAGACCAACCAAGAAATTGGTCACCTAACAAATTACTTGGTTGGTCTAACCAATTAATTGTCTGGCGCATATATAACCATAGCATTTGGTAGTTCCAACCAAGCCTTTTTTCCGTGTAGAGGAATTGGATGCTTTCATAAGAATACGATTTTGATTTATTAAACACACCTTAAAAAATGTTTCAAGTGCAATGAATATTGAGTTATTCCAATTTTAAGCATGGCCAAAACCGGTACATTAGTGTGGCCAAAACCGGTGCAAAGGTGGCCAGAACTGGTGAAATGGCTATGCTCCTACTTTTTTCTATTTTCCAGTGTTTTCTCGACACATATGAAGATTTTAATGCTAGAAATCTGAAATTATATTCTTCTCAGATATGAAAAGTATAGGTCCAAAACAGTTTTATTATATTTGGTCCCAATCACAAGTACTTGAAAATGGGAAAATTCTTAAAGTGGCCACAACCGGTACTTCTACCCTAGCTTTGTAAAATGCGAAAAATAATGAAGAAGCAATGTGCAAGGTTCTACTTTGCAACTTTTTCAATGAAACTGTTCCATGGTGCGAGACTTGAGAATCTGGTGTAGTTATGTTGAAATCGAAAACACTGAAATGATAGGAGCTATGTAAGCAAAACCGAATGGAATCGTTGTGGAATTGTGAATATTGACCTAGATCTGGAGAACTGGCGTGGAGAATGACGGGAGTAGGTTACCGGGGAGAGTCGTAGCCATCGCTATATAGATAGACAAAAGCTTTTTATGTGCATGTAGTAGCAAGAACCAAGTCGTATGTTCGGTGCTCTAAGTTACGATGGTCATCCTTGGACAATCAGACAAATTTCAGGCGTCACGACAAACAGTTTGACCTTTGACGTAAATATATCATTCGCGCTAATTCTATTATTCCAATTCAGTGAACAGACTAAGAGTTAAGCCTTTAAATGGGCTAAGCTTTTTTTTAAATAACGAATTGCAACATTCATACAGCCTAGTCTATTTGATGAACGCGTTACTTGCAAGCAAAAAGTCCTACGGGAAGTTTCATCCATAAAAAATCATGGCGCTCATAAAATGCACGTTCACAGCAACACATACTTAGCTTTTGTATAGCTTACACTGAGAAAAAAATATAGTAATTTAATAAAAAATATAGATAGTCTGACGATAATTTTATTATAAACTACAATTCCCAGGAGGAACGTCTCTTTTTTATGGTTATAGCAAATATAAGAAAATTATTGGATTAACCGTAAATATAATTCCCAGGAGGAACGTCTCTATTTTATGGTTATAGACAAAAATAATTATAGTAGCAATCATCAAAATGATAATAGTTTCAAATATGCCGTTTTGTTGCATATACGATTTTAACGTTTGTTTCCAATAACTCTGCAAGTATCGTTTATTGAACTATATTATCATCACTTCAACCATAAAACATTGCAAGCCTTCCTATATTCGTTTTATCATGTGAAATCGTTAAATCAACGATATGGGCGTATCTCACAAACCTTCGACGTTCACGGCCTTGAAGAATAGAAATCTAGTTTAGGAGCACAGGATCGCCAATTTTTTGTACTCATCTTAAGGGGAGGGAGTCAGGTCAAAAAAATTGATTTTGGAAATTCAATATCATCCAAATCCTATTGCATATAAAAATGCCCAACGCACTATATTGTTGGTACTCGATTAAAGGGTTTTTTACTGTCGTCTGACTTGCATATGCTTTTCAATATTATCTTAAGCAAAGTTCTTAGGTTTTCCATTCTGCGCATGATTCAGATCATACTACTAGGCAGATTGGAATGGTTGACGTCTCATTTTCTTCTTCATGAAAAGATACACCGGCTAAATGGAGCAAATGTTAATAAAAGGTAATATTTTTTAAGTGACATAATTATTAATAAATAAATTTTATGCTATTTTCTAAATCAGTGATTAACTTTGCTTTCAGAATTAAAAAAAATAGTTTGCTCCATTTAGCCGGTGTATCTTTTCATGAAGAAGAAAATGAGACATCAATCATTCCAATCTGTCTAGTAGTTTGATCTGAATCATGCGCAGAATGGAAAACCTAAGAACTTTGCTTAAGATAATATTGAAAAGCAAATGCAAGTCAGACGACAGTAAAAAATCCTTTCATCGAGCACCAACAATATAGCGCATTGGACATTTTTATATGCAATAGGATTTGGATGATATTGAATTTCCAAAATCAATTTTTTTTACCTGACTCCCTCCCCTTAAGACCTTTAGAAAGCAATATTCGTTCATGGACAAAGCATCATATATAGGGTACTCCCATAAAAAATTATATTATCATTTTAACTAAGAATAATTTATTTGGTGCTAATTCATTGTAGGAACTATGTGTTATTGAGTTTGACAAGTGTTTAACTTGCTTTCAATTTAACTTTTTTTTAAATAACCCATTCGAACGCATAATTTTATCCTTTCCAATACGTCATTTTTCTAATTCAATGTTACTCAATTCATACGCAGAAAATGAAAAATATGACTGGTAATGACTCTACTAACTCAAAATATAATTTAGATAATTTAGGAACGATAATAGTTTGAATTTATTATGCGAATTTATAAACCTGACATTCTCGAACCTGACAATTGAATACATTTTGACCCAGAAAAAAATTGTTTCTCGTCGAGAGGTCGGGCACATCTGCGCACATGTAATTCGTGATAAGAATAACGTACTCAGATGGAATTTAATTATCTTACTTGACTAGTTTGGCCGGATAACGTAGCGAAAAACCTGATATTTATTCTCTACGCAGCAATATGAGTCCATGTCGCAGAACGTTGTGAGCAAAATAATTGACTCTCCGACATAAATTTCACTCATTCGATCCGTGATGATCCTACCTTTATGTGCATCCAATTTATTTGGCTCAATTAGCTTGTGCTGATATTCCTGCACCATATAACGGTGGATGTCAGGTTCACCATCGAAACCGAGTGACAGACGTTCACAGGATAACCGCTTAATTTTCTGACATGTTTGGCGATTAAAATTAGGTACATTATGTTCATTGCACCTGACCAGAATTTCATGATTTTTTTCTTATTTTTCTGAAGGTGCATGTCAATGCTACACCCGTACGAAGTGCCGCGAAAATCAGAGTTACAAGCGAAAACGTTGTTAATTTCCGCATTTGAACCAGGATAAAATAGTCTATTGGTGCATTATAAAATTAAATTATTTTTTTTCAGATAGATTATGCTTCGTACATCTTAGTAAAAGTTTGATACTCGCGTAATTCATTCTGTGTAAATTACTATAGCATTCCGCAGTCAAGTTACACGAAAGTCTGTGAAAGTTTGTGAGATATGCCCATATTCTTTGCTCTCAGTGTACGCTGTTAGAAAAGATTCAAATTTTTTATGCATAAACTCGTCAATTAAATTCAATGTCCATTTATGATATGAATTTAATAAACTTTTACCGTAAAATTGAAGTACATTATTAAAATTACTATACTATAGATTAATTTTACATCGCACTTGTATATTAAATTCAGTGTACCAGTTTATGTATAAAAACTTCCAGTCCTTATACATTAAATTTCAAGTAGATTTTTTTTACACAGTAATTATATTTGTAATGGTCTGCAAAAAACAAATGAGTCCTGTAATTAATGCATTGAAAATAAATGGAGGCCTCTTCTTTTATTTCTTAACAATTGTTTTTACGACTATTCAAAGATTCTAACATTACTATAAGCAGTGCAAATTATTATGCCTAAAACAATTTCACCATCACTTTTTACTTAAAAATAACAATTAAGAATGTATGATACGTAATTCCGACAAATGTGAGTTTTAGAGAAAATTTCGAATTATTTCCATTGGCTAAAAATCGAAAAAAATCAAGTATATAAAAGGTGCTAAAAAGATCGATTTTGCATAATAATAATTCAAAAATGTTATTAACTAATAATTGATGAATAATAAAAACAAATTACCCGAAAACCTAATGTTTTTTTTTTGGAATGAAAATGATTTGTTAATTTTTCCGAATGTATATGAATTTTTTCAGATTTTTTTTCTTTATTTTGAATTTTTTTTAAATTCTGAAAAATGCCCTAAAAATAAAGAATTTTGGATATGCGTTGGGCATAAAACCATCCTTTACACTCAAGATTTTTGTTTGCCAAACGCATATCCAAAATTAGTTATTTTTCGCGCATTAAAAAAAAATCAAAACAAAGATAAAATTCTGAAAAATTTCATATGTATCCGAAAAAATTGAAAAATCATTTTCATTCGAAAAATAAATTAGGTTGTCGGGTGATTTGTTCAACATTTTCTTTACTCATCAATTTGTCAATAACATTTTGGAATTATTATTATGCAAAATCGATCTTTTCAGCACCTGATCTTTTTATATGCTTGATTTTTTTCCGATTTTTATCTCATCGGGAAGTGTTCGAAAATTCTCTGAATCTCACGTTTGTCGGGACTGTCATACATCCTTAAGGGGGTGCTGGAATATATTTTTCTCACCTCCGGGCCGAAAGTGACAACTTTCGTTCCGCTACGCGGAACGAAGTTCCCGGTTTTCGGCTCCGTCGATGAGAAAAATTGTATACACTCCTCGGGCAGTAAATAAGAAAGCTTCAGATCACATGTTTGTCGATTACATGTGATCTGAGACATTTCTTACTTTACAGCCCTAGGTGTGTAATATACTATTTTTGCCGACTTTGGTCGGTAATTTTTTCGATCAAAACACAGGTGGCGCCGACGTAGTCTGTTTACTTTTGGCAAAAGATTCTGAATCTCCCGAAAAACAATATGGCCGCACACGATATGTCAGCTGACCTTTGCCGTAAGATTTAATAGTTTCTGGAAATTAGATGTGTAAAATCAGACCGGACGTCAATTCTGTGATGATTTCTGAATATTCGAAAACCATAAGAATGTCAAATACACAAGCCAAATCCATGTATAGTGTATACTACGGTCACGTTGCAAAGGCTCGGAGCTTTTGCCAAAAGAAAACAGACTACATCGGCGCCACTTGTGTTCCAATCGGGAAACTTCATTTGCGCTTTTCTTGACCCACTCTGATCGCGAACAGACTACGTGAACGTAGTCTGGGTTTTGCGTGGATTCCTTTTGTGTAATTAACTTTTCGACGCTCGTAGAATATTCAGAGAATGCTAAAGAATGGACGTACATTTCGATTTAACGTATGTGAGTTCCAGAATCTTTTATATCTTACCAAACAGGCGATGCTGACAAACCCTGGCGGCCATATTGATTTCGGGAGGTTTAGTAATATGCGATTTTTTTCATTTATTGTACGCTTTCACCAAATATTCGAATGTACGTCCATTCGTTTATGTTGATATTACAACCGTGTACAATTTGAAGCATGTGTGTAGCGAATTAACGAAGAATTATCAAAACTACGAAAAAGCCTGTTTTTACCAACCAAAGTCGGTAATAAAATCTACACCAGCATCCCCTTAAGGGCGTACAATGAACTGTACGTAGTAAACGAATAGTAAACCTAAAGATTCATTCAAAACGTTCTTCCTATGTTGTTTCCATCGCCCCCAATGAATCTCCCAGTATTTTCAAATTCCTGTAGCTGTTTCAACCACCATTTTAGGCCTTTACCTTACAAATGATCTAAAGCGTAGAAAAAAAGGCATCGTTTTTTCAAGCTTAACGTAGTCAATGGTATGTGAACGTGGCTCTCAATCGCAATTTGGGAGCTGCAACGTTCGATTGATGCGGTTTGCCAGGGTAACTTCCGGTGCACGGTCGATCCGGGCTGTTTCACTGGTCCACCGTTGGCCAAATGGCTGCTGCAAGGCCTGCAAGCTTTTCCTACGCTTTGGAGGATGCTTGCAGCCGGAGAACGTCGAAGAACCGGTGACGGCGAGCTTCTCGCGGGTCGGTGCATACACAGTGTATATTCGCTCGGGGTTGGCAGCCCTGGATGGCTTTCGTGGCTGCTCTACAGACCTGCGGGTCTATACTAGAGTATACACAAGGGGAGGAGAGCAAGAGAGAGAAAGAGAGTCATAGCTAAAGAGAGAGAGAGAGCGAGTGCGAAATAGAGAGAGAGAGGGAGAGAGCGAAATAGAGAGAGAGAGAGCTAGAGCGAAAGAGAGAGAGAGAGAGAGCGAGAGTGAGCGCGAAAGAGAGAGAGAGTGAGAGTTGGCTCGAAAGAGAGAGAGTGCGAGAGCGAGCGCGAAAGAGAGAGAGAGAGCGTGAGAGAGCGAGAGCGAGAGCGAGAGCGAGAGAGAGAGAGAGAGAGAGAGCGAGAGCGAGAGCGAGCGAGAGCGAGAGAGAGCGAGAGCGAGCGCGAAAGAGAGAGAGAGCGAGAGAGAGCGAGAGAGAGCGAGAGAGAGCGAGAGAGAGCGAGAGAGAAAGAGAGATTGATTGATTGATTGATTTTTGTTATGCCCTAGTCAACTTTTGGGTAATTTAGTTCAAAGCATAAAAAAACAAAAGAATAAACTAAAATAACATTAGAATAAAATGCAATAAAATACTAAATAAATTAAACAATTAAGAGCAACAATAAATTGTGTTGACATCTGTTAACAATCACCGCTTTTCGAACAAAAATAAAACTAAATAAGTATGATTCTGATATAAACCGCATTATTGTACAAGAGTTAAAGTTAGAATATTAATAATAAAGGAAATAAAAGAAAAATAACAATGAAGCACCTGTCATTACTTACGAATTCAACTACTTAAACTACAACAACAATTGGTGGATGTTAAATATGAATAAAATAACGGAAATATAAAATTTCAAATATAAATATAAGAGAGAGAGAGTGCAAGAGCAAAAAAGAGAGAAAGAGAGAGAGATCGAGAGCAAAAGAGTAAGAGAGCAAGGGCGAAACAGTGAAAGAGCGAGAGCAAAAGAGAAATAGAGGGAGAGCGAGAGGGAAACACCCCCAGTGTGCAACGAGACTGCGTTGCGTGGGCGCGCAGGTTTTGCCTTGGCAGGGGCCGATGGGGGGCACCAAGAGCGACGTCTCGCAGCGCTTATAAAAGGGGTTGGCGAGAACGGCAGCGCGCCAGTTACACGTTCGAGCTTGGACCAGGTGTGCTGAAGCCTTTAAACCTCGCGCGAGTTCGCCACTTCGAAGCTCTATTTTTTTGTGTCGAGGTGAGTGTCGTGACACGACCCACTCTTCATCCCTCATCCCTTTAAACTACTGCCTTTCATACATATATACATATATTCATATATGTATATATATATATATCTACACTATATTTCTCATTCTTTTCAACCCTTTTGCTCCCGACACAACAAAGCCCACGATCACTGATGCAAAAATACATACACGTACACACATGTACTTGTACCGACTCTCGCTTTATTGGATTATCGCGGAACGGTCCACGTTGGACCAATCGTCGCCGACCAACGAACTTTTCCTATCTCTCTCTCTCTCTCTCTCTCTTTCTCCATCGTTTTCCGTCGTCCACGGCGCTCAATCGACCGAACTACTGACTTTAAAAATATAAATAAATGACGCAGACACAATGCTACCAGACTATAAAAATAAAAATAAATAAACAGTTCACGGTTTGTTAGACTATTTTATTTTTCGTTTTTTTTTATATATAGTCGCTCCAGTCAGTTTCATCATTTTCGTCCTCTTGTTGTCATTATTAAACGATTTATTTTTATGGTTTAGCAATTTTTAAAAATCATTTAGTCGATCAATTTACATTTTTTTTGCTTGTGACATTTATTTATTGTTATTATTATTACTATATATAAATCGTGTTTACGATTTAACAGTTATTTAAACCGTATAATTGGTTCGTTTAGTTTGTTGTTATTGTAATATTTGTTTTTGTTATTATTATTATTATGCGGTACATTTGTTATGACTGGACTTTTTGAAAATCTATTTTTCGATTTTTTTACATCTTTTTTTTTGTTTTTTTTTTAGTGTGTGATTCATTTTTATTTATGATTTCACACGATTTTCTCAACGATTGTGGCTATGACTAAAGAAATCGATGCTGACTATCTCGTCGAGGTTTCAACTCTGCGCCCGAAGCTTTGACGATGGAGTGAACCACAAACGTGTATGCAGATAGAGCGACGAAATTGGAGTGAGATGAGAACCGCAACTCGTCAGTGTAACTAATCGCCATTCGAGCGTACATCGCCCAATACGTCATTCTAATTAGGGCATCAATCATGCCTTTTGCGGATTGAGCTTGCCGGTTCTGTGGTCGCGGCAATGTGTGCCAAACAGCAATTGAAATTGTCGCGTCATCGAATTTTCGGTGATTAATATACTTTCCGCGGTAAAATTAACTGCATCGATCGTTTTCGGATCGTACAAAAATCAATATTTCCGATAAATTCGTGTTGGTCTCGCCATATTCGTTAATAAAATCAGTGAAACACTCAATGAGACACGATTTATTTCAATTTAAGCGTGTGACATTTTTTTTTTGAGCTAGAGAAAAATTTATTTAGACAAATAAATTAAAATATCAAATGGTTTTAAAAAATGGCTCAAAGTGACATATTTGTACGTAAAAACTCGTGTAATTAATTATTCTTCTGGTTGAATAATTATGAACTAAAAAGTGTTTTTTTTTCTTCTTCTTTTGCCGAGGAGGTCTCGTTAATTTTTGTTTTGTTTAAACTGTGTGTGATAAATTATGTGCTAGTTGCTAAAACGAGGAAAATTAAAACGTGAACGTAGCTCGGTTAAATGAATTTAAGTAGTTTTCCAACAATACAGAAAGTTACTTGGGGAACGCTTGGCTAGCTTAATTATGAGCATAATACAGTGCATCGCATGCCTTGGAAACAAAGTCTGAGATTGTCCGAGACTCTATTCAACCATTAGGAACTACCCTCGCCGAGTCCATGTCAAACGCACTGTATTTCTTCCCTATAGAAGAAGCTTTGTTTTCGTGCAAAAATTTTTTTCGTGTCTTTAACGTCAGAATACTGAAAATGATCTAAAACGTCGAGAAAAGTGTTTTAGAAAAAAATGTATGGATGAATGTGCGTGTGTATGTGTAAAAAATTCAAACTTACATATCTCAAGAACTGCTTTAACAATCGTGCTGAAATTTAGCAAACATGTGAAGCAAGTCGATGTCTTTGTTTTTGGCAATTTTCAAAAAAATTCAAAAATACATTCAGATTTTATTTGAATTTGCAATTTTCGAAAAATGTCTATACGCTCTCTAGCATCCGCAAATTTTTAGCTATTGAGCTAAATAATTTTTTATAAATAAAGCTATGTTAAAGGAGAATCGGCATTGAATTTGGAATGAATCTGTAAGAAAGTTCGGTTTTTATGAAATTTTGAATTTTTCAAAAAAATATTTGGTTTGCTCTAATTCACGTAAAATCTCACCAAATCAAGTGAAGTTTTCTACAGATGAAAAATAACATTTGGGACTGCTACATACCAAATTTTGTCGCGATCGGTAAAGTGGTTTGGATTTTACGTGATTTTGAATTTTTCAAGAACTATATAGGTAAGGAAAATGGTTTCCTCATTCATTTTCATTTTTTTTTTACAAAGCTTCCT
Organism: Ephialtes manifestator; assembly: GCA_963970395.1. Taxonomy (NCBI): domain Eukaryota; kingdom Metazoa; phylum Arthropoda; class Insecta; order Hymenoptera; family Ichneumonidae; genus Ephialtes; species Ephialtes manifestator. The sequence goes on along the minus strand of OZ019969.1, from coordinate 9,162,537 downwards.
CTATGGGGAAGCGAAAATTAATAAATTAGCTTATTCATAGAGGTGGCTTTGTGAAAAATGAAAATTAATGAAGAAGCAATGTGCAAAGTTCAACTTTGCAAGTTTTTATAAAAGTAAAGACGACATGTAAAGTCACCATAAATAATCAAGTGATGGCCACCTCGCCCTCGGTTTTCTTTTTTTTTCACGAGAAATTTTATAGTCGATAAACAAGTAGGCCAGTATCTGGTTTATATCGCGCAATTCTTCGTGGCAATTAACGAGCCAGCAATTAACGCGAAAAAAGGTGTCGGGGCTCTTGATATTACGGAGCTATGTACAAATTTTTACTTACACGATGATTAAAAATGAAAATTGCTTTCTTGAAAATCTGGCACTTCCAAATAATCTAAAAAAAAATAGTGAAAAAAGATCCACGAAAAATGGATCAATTAAAATTTACAAAAATGTTCGTTATTAAAATTTCGTGGATAAAAAAATTTAGCGTACAGTGTATTTAGGTTTTTGCATTTGGAACCCTTAAAATATTTTACATTTTAAATAAATCGATTTTCGAATGTGCAGTTTTGCAAATATTGAAATCATTATCGTAAAAATTATAGCTGACTCTACGTAGTAAAAATGTGAACTCGACGATATATAATTTATATACGCTATAGCTTGTGGCAAAAAGTTCGATATGATTTATATATGTGTCGGGTATATACTATAAAAATATGAGAAATTCTTTGCCTCATAGCTCCCTTAAAAAAAACTTCTTCATTCACAAAATAATTAGCTAGATAGTACTTTAGTTCTGTTCTGTTTTGTAATTTTTTCATACTTTCATAAACTTAGGAATTGCGTTTTTTAAGACATGATTTATTCCTTGTAAGGAAAAAATAGAACAATGAAAACACAAAATGAAAGATTTAAAAAACAACCCATTTTTTTCTCTGTAAAAGAATCGAATCTGGTTAAAAAATAAGTTGCCCTTTAACTCCAATTACATTCTAAACATTGTTAACAAATCTAATTTTTTATCCCGTATTTTTCTTCTATTATTTTTCTCAAAATTGTCGAAGTTTTAGACGTACATTTGATCTTAACATTAATCTTGTATTAAACATAACTTTTTATTAATTTTATTCTACCGACTTTTTGCATAAAAACTTTTGACAAAAGTATATTAATTTTCATAATGACATTTTTTACAGTGTAAACAAAAAGATACAACTCCGAAATTCGTGAGAAGAAACATGTAGAAAATTGTCATATATAAATGTGTCACATATATTTAAAAAAGTGGCAAAGCAGAATATTGCAGATTGCTTCCTCATTAATTTCCATTTTCCACAAACAATTTGAGTAATCGTATTTACAATTTTTGATTTCCTCATAGAGAAAGCTTTGTGAAAGATTGAATTGAAAATTGCAATGTTCTGCTTTGCAACTTTTTTTGTAACATTTAAAGTTTTGGTAGTTACGTATATACAACACAAACAAATTGTGTTGATCATAAAATGATTATATAATGCGTGCAGACTTTTTAAAATTAATATTTAATAAAATGTGAACAAACATTTTTGTAATTGTTGTGTAAATTATTATAAATCATTTAATATTTCAATAAATTTCAATTTATTTTATGATATTTTACGTGAGTTATAGCAAAATGTAAATTTATGAAAATATTCAAAACGCCATAAAATTCGAACTCCTTTACTGATTATTACGAAATTTGCTACGTAGGAGCACTGAGTACTATTGTCAGTCTGTAGAAAATTTCGATTGACTCGGTGATATTTTACGTGAGTTAGAGCAAAACGTAAATTTTTTGAAAAATTCAATATCCCATAAAAACCAAACGTATTTATAGATTCATCCCAAATTCAATACCAATCCTCCTTTAGCATAGCTTTATTTGTAAAAAAATTATTTAAGAGATCTTTCCAGTGTGACGGCCCGAAAAATAGCTTATTTTCACGATTTTTTTTCGGACGGTTACTATACGCCGATCCTTCTGAAATTTTTATGACATATTAAGGTAATCATGAATGACAGAAAATGATTTTTTATAAGACGATTTTGATTGTTTGAATATATTTTTTTAATTGTTGAAAATAATGTTGATAAAAAAGATAGCGTCATGGTGGACATACTAGGGGTCGCAAATTTGATCTAAGAAAAAACCCAAAGGATTATTAATTAGTACGCGATTGGCTATCGCGCTATGGAGGTTTTTTTAAAATCAAAATTGACAAAATGACGGCGGTTCGAACAAAAAGTACCGATTTTAGCCGTTTTTTTCGATAGTTTTTCTTTTAAAAAAATGGGAAGATTAAAAAAAACGCTTCCATAGCACGATAGAGAGTAGCGTGAAGAACGTTCTCCTAAAATTTGAGAACGATCGCTTGAAAACTGTTCCTTGGAGAATGTCCACCGTTTTGAAAAATGTCGTTTCGAGAAAAACGCGTTTAAAGTTTCGAGTGTAGAAATTTCATATACCTAAATTGTGTACTTATGACTACACTCAGAGAAATCGTAGTAGTACAGTCAATTATAGAGTGACAACTATTAATTTCTAGTCCCTGCAATATTTTCATAATTACGGTAACTATGAAAATAGTTATGGTAACTATTTGGTAGTTATAGTAACTATTTGATAGTTATGGCAATTATACAAAATTGGTCGTACGAACTAAAAATGAATAGTCGGCACTTTGTAGTTACTAATACCATAATTTTCTCTCAGTGTAATCGGCGATACCAGGTCCATAAAATATGCCAGCAAAGTATTTTGAATTTCGCTTTAAAAATTTGAGAGGATGTTTTTGACCGTATATACTAATGGATAGGACAAAAAAAAAAGAAAATCGTTTTTTTTCACACTGGAAAGATCCCTTAACTCGATCGTTACAAATTTGCGGAAGCTAGCGAATCGACAGACTTTTTTCTAAAAATTCAAAATTGAATAAGAAATAATCTTGTGTTTTAATTTTTTTGAAAATTGTCATAAACGAACTGCCCGACGTGTGTGCCAAATTTCAGCTCGATTGATAAAGCCGTTCTTTAGATATCTGAGTTTGATTTTTTCATGACAGCCATACACACATACATTTTTTCTAAATCTCTTTTCACCTCGTTTCGGACCAATCTGAGTGACGTGACATGAAAATCCCGAAAAAAAATTTCAGCAAACTATGAGGAAGCAAAATATTGGAAAATATTTGACAAATATAAAATACGTATATTTAAAATAATAATAATAATAATAATAATTTATGTATATTAGGGTGTGTCAAAATTTATTTTTTATTTTTTAAATTAATTTTTTTACTGCAAAAGTATGTATTCTGACCTTAATATCCACCTTCTATACGGAATACGCGACTTAATTTTTTAATAATTTTTTTAATTCGAAATTCGTTGAAAAACAAAGATCGCGATTGAGATACCTCTAAATATTATTTGGCAGCGAATTCCTTTGGCACAGTCGATTGTTAGGTCAAGCATTCGAGTTTAAGCCATGAAGACCCAAAAAAAAGTGTGTTACTAGGCAGTAAAAATCAGAAATTGAGAAAAAGTTATTATTGCTCGGGTTACTGCTTATTATCTTACTTCTTTTGGGTTTTCGCGGCTCAAACTTGATCTAACAATTGACTGTGCTAAAAGAATTCGCTGACAAATAATATTTAGACGAACAATTCCGAACAAAAAAAAAACATAAAAAAATTTAGTCTCGAATTCCGTATAGGAGATGGATATTGAGCTCAGTATGCATACTTTGGTAGTAAAGATTTTTTTTTAAATTGTTTTCATTAGAAATTTTTTTTTACATTTCTGCTTCTTACTGCTTATTATCGCAGATTTTTTTGGTCTTCATGGCTTAAGAGGAGGGAGTCAGGTCAAAAAAATTGATTTTGGAAATTCAATATCATCCAAATCCTATTGCATATAAAAATGCTCAATGCATTATATTGTTGGTAATCGATGAAAGGATTTTTTACTGTCGTCTGACTTGCATGTGCTTTTCAATATTATCTTAATCAAAGTTCTTAGGTTTTCCATTCTGCGCATGATTCAGATCAAACTACCAGACAGATTGGTATGGTTGACATCTCATTTTCTTCTTCATGAAAAGATACACCGGCTAAATGGAGCAAATGTTAATAAAAGGTAATATTTTTTAAGTGACACAATTATTAATAAATAAATTTTATGCTATTTTCTAAATCAGTGATTAACTTTGCATTCAGAATGAAAAAAAAATAGTTTGCTCCATTTAGCCGGTGTATCTTTTCAGGAAGAAGAAAATGAGACGTCAACCATTCCCATCTGCCTAGTAGTTTGATCTGAATCATGCGCAGAATGGGAAACCTAAGAATTTTGTTTAAGATAATATTGAAAAGCATATGCAAGTCAGACGACAGTAAAAAATCCTTTCATCGAGCACCAACAATATAGTGCATTGGACATTTTTATATGCAATAGGATTTGGATGATATTGAATTTCCAAAATCAATTGTTTTGACCTGACTCCCTCCCCTTAAACTCGAGGGGCTGACCTAACAATCGACTGTGCCAAAGGAATTCACTGGCAAATAATATTTGCAGGTGTCTTAATCGCGATCTTCGTTTTTCAAAAAATTTCGAATAAAAAAAATTATAAAAAAATTAAGTTGTGTATTCCGTATAGAAGGTGGATATTAAGGGGAGAGAGTCAGGTAAAAAAATTGATTTTGGAAATTCAATATCATCCAAATACTATTGCATATAAAAATGCCTAACTCACTATATTGTTGGTACTCGATGAAAGGATTTTTTACTGTCGTCTGACTTGCATATGCTTTTTAATATTATCTTAAGCAAACTTCTTAGGTTTTCTATTCTGCGCATGATTCAGATCAAACTACTAGGCAGATTGGAATGATTGACGTCTCATTTTCTTCTTCATGAAAAGATACACCGGCTAAATGGAGCAAACTATTTTTTTTCATTCTGAAAGCAAAGTTAATCACTGATTTAGTAAATAGTATAAAATTTATTTATTAACAATTATGTCACTTAAAAAATATTACCTTTTATTAAAATTTTCTCCATTTAGCCGGTGTATCTTTTCATGAAGAAGAAAATGAGATATCAACCATTCCAATCTGCCTGGTAGTTCGATCTGAATCATGCGCAGAATGGAAAATCTAAGAACTTTGCTTACGATAATATTAAAAAGCATATGCAAGTCAGATGACAGTAAAAAATCCTTTCATCGAGTACCAACAATATAGTGAGTTAGGCATTTTTATATGCAATAGGATTTGGATGATATTGAATTTCCAAAATCAATTTTTTTGAACTGACTCCCTCCCCTTAAGGTCAGAATACATACTTTTGCAGTAAAAAAAAAAAAAAAATTAAATTTGTTTTTTGACACATCCTAATGTATATATTTTGTTCTTTTTTTATATAAACTTACATTTCATTTGGGTGAATCACCGTGTAGTCGTCGAAGTATAGAAAAGGGTTGATGCCGTTTACATAATTTCTAGTTTCTTTTCCGGGTTGGCGCGCTTGGCTGCGAGAGTAGAGTATGCAGTTGACGTGGAGTATATATGACTGTATACAGTGGTAGTCGCACGAGTGGAAAGGTCGGAAGACAAACGAAGCAAGAGTGCAGGGTCGGGAGCAAGAATGACAGAAATAGTAAAAAATGGTGAACAAAAAAAAAAAAAGAAAAGAGAGAAAAGCTTCTCACAGAGTCGGCTCTATCGTTCGGAGACCATGTGCCTTCTGAAACAATGCGAGAATCAAGCGCCTCGCTGAGAATGAATACACGGAAGAAGAAAAAAAAACGTGCGACTGATGGAGAAGCGGTATTATACCTTCCATCGTGTCCATATGAATTTTCCCCTCTGGGTTATCGCCTGCGTATAGCTTCCGTGTCACATGTCGGTCATCACTGTGATTATCTTTTCTTTTTATAAAAAAATAAAAAATTCATACAGTATTTTTCGTCATAAACTGTTAGAATAAATTAATTGGCGACTGCCCATGTAGAAATCAGTCTGGGCGTCCCTGTTTGAATCTCGATCCTGGTCGGGATTGGCTCGGGTTTCCATAAATGGGTTATCCAACTTGGAATCTGAATAGATCCCAAATAGATTTCCGGTTACGCACACGATGATAGTTTATCATCGATTAGGATTTGCTAGGGTTACCCTAAGAGAGCCGTCCTATTTAGAATCGGGATGGATTCCGGATCGGGGCCCAATTCTGAACGACGAGCTGTATTACCATGCATCGGGATTTGTTAGGGTTACCCTAAGAGGGGTTCTACTTGGATTCTGAACAGAATCCAGATCGTCTTCCCGTTACTCAACGATTTGTGCGGAAATAATTTTACTTCACTCTTTTTGTAGAAAAAGGTTGTAGAATACACGTACGAAAAACTTTTCCTTAAGGTAGTTCTGTCGCTTCACGCTCACTTCGCATAAGTTTCCGAAAAATGAGAGCGAATTGCAAACACTTCTTGATGATATAAAAATTTGAAAAAAATCATGCATATTTAAGATACTTAAGACATTATTTCGACATAATAATAATTCCAAAATGTTATTAACAAATTGATGAAAAATAAAAATGTTCAACAAATCTTCCGACAACCTAATTTTTTTGTTTTGATGAAAATAATTCGTTCATTTTTCTGAATACGTATGAATTTTTTCAAATTTTTTTCTTTGCTTTGAATTTTGTGATTTTTTTCATGTAAAAAATCGAAAAATTCAAAGCAAAGAAAAAAATTTGAAAAAATTCATACGTACTCAGAAAAATGAACAAATCATTTTCACCGAATCAAAAAAATTAAGTTGTCGGAAAATTTGTTAAACAATTCTAATTTTCATCACTTTGTTAATAACATTTTGGAATTATTATTATGCCGAATTAATGTCTTCAGCATCTTTAATATGCATGATTTTTTACAGATTTTTATATCATCGAGAAGTATTTGCAATTCGCTCTCATTTTTCGGAAACTTATGCGAAGTGAGCGTGAAGCGACAGAACTACCTTAACTCGCGTGATTGTGTGCGATTCATGTGTCCCCAGACTCGTTCTCGTCGCTGCCCATGGAGAAATTCCGACAGGGATCCAGCTGGAATCAGCTTGGTATTCCCATCTTTCGACAAGGATCCAGATGGATCCAGCCTAGTATGCCCATCTAACGGCTGGACTCCAGTCAGCCATCGGATCGGATCCCAGTTCGAGATCCCGATCGGAATCCAGTTTCCGCGCGTTACATCCCATGTCTGGAATCCGATCCGATGACCAACTGGAATCCGACCGGAAGATGGGAATACCAGGCAGGATCCAGCTAGATCCCTGCCGAAATTTCTGCATGGGTGAGCGCAAAAGCCCCCTGCAAAGATTGATTAAAATATGCATAAAATTGATTTTATAAACATCATTGCTGTTTTGAAGTTTTTGTTGTGCTTTTTATTATGAATTATTATTATTATAAAGTAATACTGACAAAAAAATTGTTTTCCATATTAACAAAAGACGAAAAGATCTGTAAACGAAAAAAAAAAAGATTGATCCGTCTCACTAAATCTGGCAGTTCGAGGTGTTCAAGTTTTTAGCCTCCACAATAATTTTTCTACTTGCTTCCAAAATATTTTAACATGCCGGGCATTACGATTATTTTCAAAAAATTAAAAATTCATACAGCAGATTTCGTCATATACTGTTAGAATAAATTAATTGGCGACTAAGAGCAAAAGCCACGTGCAAAGATTTGATTAAAATATGCATTAAATTGATTTTATAAACATTATTGCTTTTTTGAAGTTTTTGTTGTGGTTTTTATTATCAATTATTATTATAAAGTTATACTGATAAAAAATAAACATTTATGATTTTCAGATTATAATGAGAGACGAAAAGACCTGTACACGAAAAAAAATGTTTGATAGGTCTAACTAAATCTGACAGTTTGAGGTGATCAATTTTTTAGTCACCACAATAATATTTCTACTCACTTCTAAAATATTTTTATACACTCAACCCGAATTACTGTGGAATAAAAAAATGTCATTGATTTCACAAAATTATTCTCACGATCCGGAAATGCTGGGTTTAATTCCACCAACTAATTTTCTTTCTCCTAATAAGTGACAAACGAAAATGAAAGCACAATGACGCTTTTTTAATTATAATATAATTTTATGATTATAATTGTGTTTAATTCAACCAATTTGTAATACTTTCTATTAAAAAGCTAAAAAATTTGTATAACGGCGCATAACTTTTTCTTTAAAGATAAATTTAATGTGCTTATGGTGTCTATTTACAATAAGGGCAGACTTTGACAGTGAATTTAATTGAATTTGCTATAGTAGGACGACGATAACCGTGAATTGATAGTACAGGGAAAGGAGCTTAATTTCCTTCATGAGTGTTTCGAGACGACCCGTTTTCCCGACAAATCCCAACCCCTCTGATTCCGCTGCCTTTTTTTTTTAGTCGCTCCACTCCTTTCTTCTCGAGTAAAGGCAGAACAACGTGGCGTCGTTGCTCGCAATCCCTAATTGGATCGATGTCGAACGCACTCGAGCGAAATTGGATTTCGCACTATCGCACAACTGGGCGGCGGTGTGCTTAGCGATAATCTTTGATTCAATAAGAGGCATTTAATCAATTCGTTTCTCAACAAAAATTGCTCGAAGGAGCAATTCATGACCTAAATATATATGTATATATAAACGTATTAAATATCCTTATCACTGACAAAGGAGATAAACGTACATTTCTTCCAACCCTTGATATAAAAAACCACAGAATGCAATTGGTTGCCTCTAAAAAAAAATTTCAAGCCGATTCCTCGACTCGAGAATTTTTAAAACTGTATTTTATTTCATTCCTGTGATTAGACTCTTTTGTATGGATAGACATTTTGACAAGGTAATATAGAAGACTGAGAAGATGAACTTAATAGTTGGCTTCTTAAAACTTTCGGGATATCGTTAAGGGGACTCAGTCACCAAAAAAAGTGATAAGAAAAGAAATGTTGTAAATAAGACACTTCTTTTAAAAAATCTTACATTAAAACCTCATTAAATACCCAAGTAAAAAAATTATATATTGAGTATATAAAAAATATGTATAGTTTTAAACATAGAATTGGGCATATATAGTTTGCATAAACTCTATATATAATCTATATACAATTTATACATAAACCCAACTTCACAGATGATCTTATATATAAATTGCAATAGTTTGCATATAGAGTTTATACAGACTATATATGCCCAATTCCATATGTCAGACTATATATAATTTTTTTACTTGGGTACGTAATGAGCACTATAATTCTGCAATTTTATAAAGGCATACTGTGCACCAAAATGGTATGAGGTAAAAAGTAAAATTTTTCACCTGTCGTAGCTTTCAGACCAAACCGGTGAACAAATTTTAGTGTTCGAGGTCTTATTTTATCTGTCGAAAAGTGCATTTTGGATTGAATATAGGAATTTTCGCCCGCTGTATCCTATTCACGCTAAATATTATACACTGTAAAAAATGTTTGTTTGAAAATTAATATACAGTATATAAAGCTCGGATGCATATACCGTTATATTAATATTCAGATGCATTCGTCATTGACAAATACTAATTTTTAGTAATTATCAAATACCAGTATCGGAGAATTCTTACACTATTCTTAAATTTACTATGAAAGTATATTAATATGGAATTCATATACCCGTTTCGTAAATCTCATATCGTTTGGTATATTAAATTCACCTGCATTTTTAACAGTGTAAAACATTTGTTTTTGAAAATTAATATACAGTATATAAAGCTCGGATGCATATACCGTTATATTAATTTTCAGATGCATTCGTCATTGACAAATACAATATTTGAATATTAAAATGAAGATTACAATATTCACGTACTGTATTTTTCAAATACCTGTATCGGAGAATTCTCATACTATTGTAAAAATGTACAATAAAAGTATATTAATATGGAATTCATATATCCATTTCGTAAATCTCATATCGTTTTGTATATTAAATTCTCTTGCATTTTTAACAGTGCAGCGGGCGACGCCTAGTAAATCTTTGTATGTGCCTGGAAAAAATGCCATTTTTACACGTTGGATCCCGATTACTATACAAATCTGGGAATGAGTACGATATTCCTACAAATATGTCCGTACCCAATGTTGAAATTCGAATAATTTAAGGATATACATAGAACGTGTTCTGGGCGCTAAAGCGCCCGTGTCTGCTAACCCTAGTCTCTTTCTGTAGAAAGTTCATGAGTAACAAATACGAAATTCATTTTTAGCGATCTATTCACACCCTGATTGGTCGGCGGTGTCGTCAGACACACGGGTGGGGGTCAAAATATAGAATTATGAAAATGAGAATGTCACATATTTCGAAATGTGAAAACCACGAATGTTAAAACAGCTAATGATGCGATATCCGAAATTTTTATTTTCGACAGTTCACCAAGTTGAATAACGATTTTACCAAAATGTCATTCATCAGAGTATTCACTTATTTGAAACTACACATTAAGAAAGTCTGTACTTTGAATGGCCATAATGTCGATAAGAAAGAATTAGACGATATACATTTTCGAAATAAAAAATTATGAGCATCGTATACTTCTAATAGCCAAAATGTTGAAATTGCATGTGACGAAAATATGAATTTGGAATGTGTGAAATTTAGATACGTAAAATATCGTTGGGCCATGATAGCGAAACCCAAAATAGCGAATGCTAAAATAACAAATCTGAAAATAACGAGTGCTAAAATAATAGCTCCATTCATTAGAGTAGGAACAAAAAAAATTGTATCTTAATGATTCGCTATATTGACCATTCTATTTTTTAGCCTTTCGCTATTTTGACCGTTCCTCATTTTGGTCATTCGCTATTTTGATAGTTCGACTTTTTGGTCTCTCGCTTTAATAAATTCGAAATTGTAAGCGTTCTAAATATTAGTAATTCTAGAGTTCGAGAACTCAAATTCTGAAATTTCGTATTTTAGTCGATTCTATATTTCAACACTTGGAATTTCACCTAATCTCATTTTTCTTTTCGATATAAATTCAATTCGACTTTTTGGTATTCTAAATTTTTATTTTCTATTTTGAAAACTGTCATGAAATCGGTCCTTATACGTTTAAAAATTCGCCATTTTAAAATTACGCAATATTGGCCGTTCTACGTATGAACATTCGTTGTTTTGACTCCCCACCCAGACACACTGGGATCGGGACCAAGTTCATGCATTGATATTTTTTGTTTATGTAAAATGTCAATCAAACTGATATAAAGGGATACAAAAGCTAAAGGGCCCGTGTCTGCTAACCCTAGTCTTTTCTGTAAAAAGATCATGAGTAAAAAACACGAAATCCATTGTTTGCGATCTACACTGAAAAAAAAGTCATTGATCCAATAGATCCATCGTTTGCGGGCTGCCAAAAGAAGTATTTTTGAATTAACTCTACACCGAGAGAAAAAGTTTCATTGATTCACGGAAATCTTTGCCAATGAAATGAAATACTTGAATTTCAATACTATCTCTTCTTTGAATGATCTTAAACTCAATGAAAAGTAGTGACATTGATTCGAAGAAACATTTCTTTAAACCAATTAACCTTTTTCATTGCTTTCAAAGATATCGTCACTGATTCAATGAAATCTTCTTCTTACCAGCTCGAATTTTCGAAACCTATTTTTTCCTGAAGTACGCGGCAAATAAAGCTCAATTTTTGTGAGTATGTAAGGAAGTATGGCAGAAATAGGCTAAGCTTCTGGCTCCTCGAAACTCGAAGCCGTTCGTTCGGGAGAACCGGAAAACAAAAAAAATGAGGTTAGGTGCGAGAGAGAAATCAATGAAAACGTCTCTTTAAAACAATGAAACTGTTTCTTTATTATATGCTCACTAAGTAAATCTTTATTTACAGGCAATAAAATGTTCTCTTTGAAATTCAAATGCACTATTTCGTTGAAATCAATGAAAAAAAATCAATCCACCTATTTCTTTGGCGTCAATGAAATCTTTTCGTTCGGTGTAGTTCTTTTGCGTTCAATCCCATTTATCATTGAAATAATAAAATGTTATTTTGGTTATTTTAGAGTTATTGTTTCGATCTCGTACGGAATTGGAGGAATTAGAATTCAAATGAAGTTGATAACGCATGTTTTTGGCAGCCCGCAAAGGATGGATTTATTGAATCAATGAAATTCTTTTTGCAGTGTATTGTGCACTGATTGGTCGGTGGTGTCGTCAGACACACGGGATTTGAGACCAAGTTCCTGCATTGATATTTTTTGTTTATGTCAAATGTCAAAACTGATATAAAGGGACGCCTGTCTGCTAACCTTAGTATTCCTATCTAACTCTATATAATATATTAATTTTCAAAAAGAAAAATCAAATATATGTATAATAAGTAACAAAAAAACTTGAAAATCTACACCGAGAGAAAAGATTTCATTGACGACAAAGAAATGGGTGGATTGTTTTTTTTTTCATTGATTTCAACGAAATATTTCTTTGATTTCAATGAAATAGTGCATTCGAATTTCAAAGAGAACATTTCATTGCCTGTAAGTAAAGATTTACTTAGTGAGCATATAATAAAGAAACAGTTTCATTGTTTTAAAGAGGCGTTTTCATTGGTTCAAATAAATGTTTCATTGATTTCTCTCTCGCACCTAACCTCACTTTTTTGTTTTCCCGATCTCCCGAACGAACGGCTTCGAGTTTCGAGTAGTCAGACGCTTAGTCTATTTCTGCCATACTTCCTTACATACTCACAAAATTTGAGCTTTATCTGCCGCGTACTTCAGGAAAAAATGAGTTTCTAAATTTTGAGCTGGTAAGAAGAAGGTTTCGTTGAATCAGAGACGACATCTTTGAAATCAATGAAAAAGGTTAATTGGTTTAAAGAAATGTTTCTTCGAATCAATGTCACTACTTTTCATTGAGTTTGAGATCATTCAAAGAAACGATAGTATTGAATTTCAAGTATTTCATTTCATTGGCAAAGATTTCTGTGTATCAATGAAACTTTTTCTCTCGGTGTAGATAATTGAAACAAGAAACTACAATGAAGTTTTTTTAAAAACTTCAGGCTTAGAATTAGCAGGGGATAAAAAGAACGTTTTGAATCTTTTCCCATGACGAAAAGACGTATGCAGTAGAAATTCGCAGAACCTCTGCTAATGGAACGTCATTTTATAGCCCTAGCTATAGTTCCGCACAAGATCACTCCCTCCGTGCACAAATTACCGGCGTCCTTGATCCACCATTGCTTTTTTTTATTACAAGTCCGAAGGTTCGTTAGGGAAAACGTGTTCTACTCGTGTCCGATAGTCAGATAAGCCAACCTCTGTGGAAAAATCGATGGAGCTGCTCACCCCAACTCGCATTCTCTATTATTCACGAAAAGGATAATCTGGAGAACCCGATTAAACTGAATTATCGATGAAAACGTTGAAAAATGTATTTTGTGGATATTTTAGGATATGTGGAAACGCTCATATAATATTATTTTTTCAAAAGTAAAAATTTATATATACCCATGTAGGAATTGCTATGAGGCTCAGTACTGGCTTAGTTGCCAGAACTGCCAATATTGGCAAATAATTCGGTGCCAGTGTGCGGTCAAATCTAAATCTGTACCGTGTTAATAACGTTTTGATAACACCTCACCGAGTCTTGGCGCCAATTTCGAACCATTACTGACAACTAGATATGGCCCAGTGTGGATAGTCAATGTCGGGCCAGTTTTGGTAACAGTTAAGTTCCAGTTACGACAAAAATAATAAAGAATATTAATTGAAAAATATTAATTTGAGCTTACTCAATCGAGTAATTCTGCATTTTTATTAGATATTACATCTTCATCTACTTAAGGGGTGGAAGTCAGGTCAAAAAAATTGAATTTGAGAATTCAATATCATCCAAATTCTGTTGCATATAAAAATGGTCATTGAACTATGTTGTTGGTTCTCGATGAAAGGATTTTTTACTGTTGTCTGACGTGCATATGCCTTTCAGTATTAACTTAAGCAAAGATCATAGGTTTTCCACTCTGCGCGTGATTCAGACCAAACTGCTAGGCAGATTGGGCTAGTTGATATCTCATTTTCTTCTTTACAAAAAGATACACCGTCTAAGCGGAGCAAAATATTTTTTTTTTCATCCTGAAAGCAAAGTTAATCAATGATTTAAAAAATAGCATAAAATTTATTTATTATAAATTATGTCACTTAAAAACTATTACCTTTCATTAACATTTGCTCCGATTTGCCGGTGTATCTTTTTATGAAGAAGATAATGAGATGTCAACCAGTTCAATCTGCCTAGCAGTTTGGTCTGAATCACGCGCAGAATAGGTTAAAAACCAAGTTTCAGCAAATGGCATCTAAAGTTTATAACTCAAAAAAAAATTGTTGTACAGAGTACAATTTTGTACAATCTGTCAATCAGAAGAAAATGTCATTTGACACAATATATTTCTGGCAACACCGTTTGCCAGTACCAAAACAGAATTATTTGCAGGAATAGGATATATATACGGTTCAATATCGGGCCAATGTCGATGCCAAATTTGATACCCGTGTTATCATCCCAATACTGCTCTTGTAAAGATTTTGATTGGGGCGAGCGTTGGCACCGTACAGATAGGTTGGTGTTGGTCAAGTACTGGCATGTATTCTGGGCCACAATACGGGCGTGTGGGCAGCTCTGGCAGAGTACTGGCAATTCCTACATGGGTAGAGTATATAAAAAATACGTATAGTTTTAATCATAGAATTCTGCATATATAGTCTACATATGCTCTATATGTAATCTATATATAATTTATACATAAATTCAACTTTACTTCAGGTGATCTTATATATAAATTGTACACAGACTTTATACGGACACATATGCCCAATGTCATGTGTTAGACCATATGTAATTTTTTTACTTGAGTTTTTTTAACTCATCGTCACAAATACGATAATAATCATGTAAAAGAAGCGACAAGTGCTGCGATAATAAGCATTTGGTTTGATTTATTATGGAAATTGAATATATGGGGCGGATAGACACGCAACAAAACGAGATACAGATAGAATCGACAACATTAATATTAACCCTCGCCACCTGTTCCGTATTCACTGTCATTCACACGTGTCTGAGCATACGGTTCGGCGGTCGAGAGCACACGCTGGAAATTCAATTATCGTGTAGATCGATTTTACGCGCGTATACTCTCATGCGAGATTAATTAGTGGTTACTGTCCAGTGCGAGTACGCAGTATGTGTATCTAGCTATAATAACAGGAGCTATTTGTTCAGCGAGCGAAAATTTTTGATTGAGCAAATATAACCATTTTGATACATTATTTCTAACCAGTTTTTGTTCGTCGTTTCCCGCTGAATATCATTTTTCATTCAAGCGTACATATTTCATGATACTTTTTTATTTATTTGTAATTACTTTATCACATTTTAACTATTTGGATAAATTATAGTAGGGTAGAAGTACCGGTTGTGGCCACCCCTACACTTAAATACGTTTTTCGTGGCTATTTTAATTCTGTACCTGTATTTAATCATAATTTTTCAAAATGTTGTGTATTTTGGAAACATTTATCGTCATTTCGACGTCCGTTCATCTCCATTACAAAACGTACTGTGTCAGTAATTAAAGTATCATCAGCTGATTCATCAAATTCTCAACTCCTTACGGAATTCGAAAAGATTTTGACGAAAGCTCTAGATACATATTCGGATTATATAGTTGGCGAATTGCATGCAGCTTTGCACATATCAATCTTAAGAGTCATCACTGCAAATGTTGATGTACTAAAAGTTTGAAATAAAGCTATACATTTATAAAAAATACGATGGCCACAATTGGTACATGGAATAAGCATGTTGCCCCGGATATGGCCATGATAATATAATCATTAATTTTTCGTTAATTATTACACAATCAATTCATAAATTCGTAAAGAAGAAACAAAAAACGAAAAAACGCTAAGAAAAATATATCCTTAGAAATGTATAGTAAAAAAGAAGGTAAAGCGGTGGAACACATTTCATGTTGAAGATTCCCATCATTATTCAATGCGAAAATCTACTTTCGGAAAGAACTCTGGTAAAAGTAAAAATAAAAGTGTAAAGAGTAAAACATTAATATAATGTATGACTATTTGTGACAAAGAAAGGTACTACGAAAAAGTGCAAAACGAAGGAGACGAATGTCAAAAAAGGTTAGTTAGGTTCACAGATGGCATCTGTGCTTTAAAGACATTTTCGTGTAGAGGAATTGGATGCTTTCATAAGAATACGATTTTGATTTATTAAACACACCTTAAAAATGTTTCAAGTGCAATGAGTATTGAGTTATTCTAGTTTTAAGCATGGCCAAAACCGGTACATTACTGTGGCCAAAACCGGTGCATAGGTGGCCAGAACTGGTGAAATGGCTATGCTCCTACTTTTTTCTATTTTCCAGTGTTTTCTCGATACATATGAAGATTTTAATGCTAGAAATCTTAAATGATATTCTTCTCAGATATGAAAAGTATACGTCCAAAACAGTTTTATGATATTTGGTCCCAATCATAAGTACTTGAAAATGAGAAAATTCTTAAAGTGGCCACAACCTGTACTTCTACCCTATGACATATGTGGAGAAATGAGGCATTATTATTTTTTTTAGCAGTCCAAGTGAGCTAAATATTTTATCTAAAGTATTTAGAAATTTTGAGACAGCCATATTTTACAGTCTTTTAACGTATTTCATTTCTTATTTATTCTATAAATAATTTTGCAGTATTTAAAAAAAATATTCTATGACTTTGGCTAGAAAGTATATAAATATTTTTTGTTAAAAACGGAAAAAAAGTTCCGCCATGATTTTGCTGAAAAATGGCATTAAAAAAATGGATGTCGGGCAAAGATGGCCGACTACTTTGATTTTCATGGTATTTTTCAATGAATTTTCACGTTGCACTTTTTTTGCATTTCTGACAGTTCCACAAAAAATAATATGAGCGGTAACATACGAAATAAATATAATACGAAAAAATAATACGAGATTCGAGAGCTCAACATTTTTTACCGTTCGTCACTGATTTATATATTTATCATGGATGAATATTATTTTGTTCACATATTAAATTTGGGATTGATATCACAGATAAGATTTTGAAAAAGTTAATGCAATAACCCCATTTCTTTAAATTCAAAGTTCCATAAAATCTGAACCGCTTTACGAGGAAGTATATTCATAGGGGAAGCTTTGTAAAAAAATTTAAAATAATGAGAAAGCCAAATTCAAGGTTCTACTTTGCATCCTTCTTTTAATTAAATTTGAAAAACTCAAAAAATTCAAATTCCTACATAATTCGAAATCTTTTACCGACCTCCAGTAAATTGTGTATCTAACATCACTGAAGATTATTCCGTTTACGTACAAAATTTAGTCTCGTTTTGTTCATGTATTCCAAAAGTTAATGCAATAACGTACATTTTTCGACAATTCCATAAAATCCGAATTACTGTACCGATGGCGGACAATTTCAGTTCCAAACAACATTAAATGTACCTGTACTTATGAAGAACTATTTAGCTAAATATTTGGTAAATTACAAAAGTTAGAGCGTTCACGCCTTTTTTTTAAGTAAAAAAAATATAAAATCAAATTTTTGCATTCATTTTGTAAAAAAAAGTAACAATCAACAACAGACTGCTGCTTGACTTATGGGAAAAATGCTAGCTAGATCGGTTCTTAAGTTCCAGGTGATCGAACATATTTTCTAAACCACTTTTCTCGATTTTTTCCCATTCTGATTAAACCGACATAAAAATGTAAAAAAAAAATTAAAAAAAGAAACTAATGAAAACCAAATTTCTTCTGCAAGAAACCAAAAAACTATATAAAAATCCGTCTCCGGTCCTTATTTAAATAACCGTAAATGGAGCCTTGAAATTTCCATGTAGCTCCAGATTTGCCAAAAATTACCATAAGATAACCACGAACATGATAATTTTTCTTTCATACAGTAATGTTTATAATATTTATGGTAATTTTCACCAGATCCTTTTCTCTTCGTACATTTTTGCCCGACTTTGATCAAACTTACAGTGTCGAGCAACTGTAACACAGAACGAAAAAGGAAGTTAAAAAACAAAAAGGGAAAACTCTTTTTAGTAGTCGTTCCCAAGCGCAACATTCGCCAAAGTCGCTTGACATTAACGAAGTGCGAGGCGAAACTCACTTTAGTCTCTTCTTAAAAGCAAAAGCGTCGCGCCCACACTGAATAAGGTAGTTTCTACCGTGTGCGAGCGATGAATTATCAAGGAGGCGCGGGGAAGCTCCTCAGCAAGGGGACTTCTGTACAGTTGCTTGAATTTCAGCCAGTGTGGGAATCTCTCTTGGGTTAACCGGCGTGGAACCGAGCGATCTTTTGCTAGGAGGGATGGCGAGTCTCGCCCAACGGTGCCTTCCGGTTTCTTATGACCGGAGGTACGACCGAGGACGCCAGTTCGGCGTCGCACAGCTAGGAGCCACTGTCTTCTAAAATGCATACAGTCACGCTCATCGGCTTTAAGGTCAGATAGGAAAAGAGAAAGATAGAGATCGATTTACCCTGGAGAACGCTGCAGGTCGTAATACGGCCTTACCACCCATATATCCAACAAAATAGACCAGAAATTGTCTTTTTTATCCTTCACCTCCAACACACTTATACATATTTATGTATCACTGCTTACAACCGCAGTACAAGGGCTTTAATATTAATCGAATTCATTGGATGACTTGTATTACAATTCATACAGTTAATATATGAGGCATTCCATATGAAGCGGGTCACCCTGATTTTCAATGTTCGTAGAGTGGGTTCATAATTCTTTTCCACACCGAGAGAAAAATATAGTTAAGACATCTAAAATAGCAAACCGGTGCGATGGTCTAGTGGTCAGTGTACTGGCCTCTAGTCCAGAGCATCGGTAGGTCGCGGGTTCGATTCCCGGTGCCGTCGATTTTCGTCGAAAATATAAATACGGCCGCGATGAAGCTCTAGATGTATACATGAGACCCACACAGGTATTTCTGTAGCCCGTGTTTACGTTCTCGACGAAACGTGACGTAGCTCTGGTGCCGGGAGGCGAACTCGAGACCGGCTATATCGGCATAGGTTTTCCGCAGTTTCCCTATGCCCATAGTAGAAATCCTACGGCAAATGCGATATAGAGGGGGAAGTCGGATGCAGCCGCATGGGGGCCTGGTTACTGATCCGGATCAGACCCCCAGGGGGGACTGGCTACTGATCCGGGCCGACCCTGTAATAGGCGTAATGCTTGCAGACGGGGGGAAATGTAACATAAAAAAAGGATGCAAAGTAGAACCTTGCTCATTGCTTCCTCATTATTTTTCGCGTTTTTCAAAGCTACCTCTATGAGGAAGTATGTTATTCAATTTTTGGCTTCCTCATAGAGGAAGCTTTGTGAAACGCGAAAAATAATGAGGAAGCAATGTGCAAGGTTCTACGTTGCATCGTTGTTTTAATTAGATAAATATACATATTGTGGATTCGCTTTTGCTATTTCGTTATTACGTTATTTCGTGATTATTAGAACGTTTCCGAAAGTGAATGTGATAATGTATATTTTTAAAAATAATTCAACATTCCATAAAATCAAAAATTTCATACCGTTCGTCACTAAATTATACATATATAATGGCTGAATATTGTTTCATTTATATACAAAATTTAAGCTCGCTATCTTAAGTTTTGCAAAAGTTACAATAGAGCGATAATGTCAATTTTTAGAAAAATTCAAAACATCATAAAATTTTAACGGTTCGTCCGATCTTAACCAAATTCAATAGCGGTCACCGGCGTATGAAAGCTCACATTCATACCAATTTTAAGATCAATATCTGAAAAATTGAAAGAGTTATCGCGTAAACAGACATTTTTCAAAAAATTTAAAAACGCGTAATAATTTAACGATGAAGTGGATTTTAACAAAAATCTGTATGGACGATGAGGCTTGATCCCTCTATCTATGGTCCAAATTTCAGCTTGATATCTCAAGGCATTCCCGAGTTATAAAGGTTTACATTTTTCGATCGTGTAACATATACACACACACACACACACACACACACACACACACACACACACACACACACACATACAGACATTTTTTCTAAATCACTTTTCTGGACATTTTGGCCCATTCTGAGTGTACTGACATGAAAATCTCGAAAAAAAAAATGTTCATGAAAACAAAGCTTCCTCTATGAGGAAGCAAAAGACATCTAAAATAGTTAGGTAATAAAACACAGACAACATAGTAAATGGAATCAATCTTCGAATTTTAGAAATGTTTACTTATACTGTGAATAGAAACGCGATGGACGCAGAGGGGCGCTCGCGAAATGTTTGGGAATTTTCGGGCAACTTTGAGGTTATGACGGCAAACATGCCTGGTATTCCCATCTTCCGGTCGGATTCCAGTCGATCATCGGATCGGATTCCAGACATGGGATGTAACGCGCCGAAACTGGATTCCGATCGGGATCTCGAACTGGGATCCGATCCGATGGCTGACTTCAGTCCAGCTGTTAGATGGGCATACTAGGCTGGATCCACCTGGAACCTTGTCGAAAGATGGGAATACCAAGCTGATTCCAGCTGGATCCCTGTCGAAATTTCCGCATGGGCAGCGACGAGAACGCGTCTTGGGACACATGAACCGC
Source organism: Ephialtes manifestator (assembly GCA_963970395.1). Lineage (NCBI taxonomy): Eukaryota > Metazoa > Arthropoda > Insecta > Hymenoptera > Ichneumonidae > Ephialtes > Ephialtes manifestator. The sequence continues at coordinate 9,141,748 of OZ019969.1, read as the reverse complement.
ACACGTTGTTACAATCACGCGAGTGAAGGAAAAGTTTTTCGTACGTGTATTCTACAACATTTTACTTCATAAAGGGTGAAGTAAAATTAGTTCCGCACAAATCGTTGAGTAACGGGAAGACGATCCGGATTCTATTCAGAATCCAAGTAGAACCCCTCTTAGGGTAACCCTAACAAATCCCAATGCACGGTAATACAGCTCGTCGTTCAGAATTGGGTCCCGATCTGGAATCCATCCCGATTCTAAATAGGACGACTCTCTAAGGGTAACCCTAGCAAATCCTAATCGATGATAAACTATCATCGAGTGCGTAACCGGAAATCTATTTGGGATCTATTTGGATTACAAGTTGGATAATCCATTTATGGAAACCCGAGCCAATCCCGACCAGGATCGAGTTTCAAACTGGGACGCCCATTTCTACATGGGAAAGAACATATTTTCTTAAAATTACACGTGAATAATAATGTCCATTTTGCAAAGTCCTAAAATAAATAAAAAATCCGTTTTAAAAATCTGGAAAAATCTAAGTAGTCTCAGAATCCTATACACTATCGTATCTTGAAAATCCTATTGGAGATCGCAAGATCCACGAGTCTGTCGGTTCAAACAATCACCCATATATGTCTAACAAATTATAGATTTGAGATTACCTTTTTATTATCCTTAACCCCCGACAATTTTATATATCCATGCATCACTGCACATTTCTTAAATCCATAATACTAACATATTGATCGAATTTATTGAATGACTTGTATATTACGATTCATACAGATGATTCATTATTATTTTCGATCTTATCCTACTGTACTATTACGCATTAAAGGGGCAATTCTCAGTCGACCTTCGTACAGAACACATTTCGAATCTCGATCAGGGATATTTATTTTTAGATATAACTCGTGAAAACACAATATATTGTGCATTTACTATATATAAGACGCTATTGTACTTTATGTACATTGAAACATTGTGTGTGTGTGTGTGCATTTGAACAGTGACTGGCTCGTCAGGGCTGAAGCTTCACCTTATATGGTCTATATATTTGTTCCCTTTCATCGCCTCTATCGACGTGTACATATGTATTGATATTCGATTTCAGTACATTGCTCTGTAAATGTTTGAGCACATAGTTCCTTATATATCAAGGAAAGTGTAAAAAAAAGAATATGAGAGGGACTTCGAAGTCAATTGCGACGTTATTTCTCAATATCTGGGTCATTTTTTTGGCCAAGAAAAACAAAGCAGAAAATTAAAAAAAAAGGCTGCAAAACGTAATTTTAGAAAGGCTTTTTTATTTTTTCGTTTTCTGTGTGACAATTAAACGGAACACATATTTATATCGCTCAGGAAACGGTTCAATTCGACGTTTCGAAATATTTCAATAAAGACATATTTTAAAGAGCGCTCGTTTAAATAATTTGTTTATCAAAGAGCAATGAGGAAAATTCACAACACCAACATGGAGAAAAATCATTTGCCAGCATAGTGACAGCAAACTTTATTTGTTGGCCTAACAAATAATTTTGCTGGCCTAGCAAATCTTTCTGCTGGTCTAGCAAATTTTTTGACAAGCCTTAGCAAATAATTTTTGTTAGGCTAAGAAATATGGTTTTGCTGTCACTATATTGGCAACTGATTTGTTGATGCAACAAAAGTTTTCTCTTCGTGAATCATCTTCAATTAATTTTATCTATTTAAGAAATGAGTCATATTTTTAGAGTTCTCGAATAATTACTTAGTTATACGAACAAAAAAAATATTTTGAATGTATGTCTTTTCTTGATTATTTCACATGATTTTGGATGTTTTTTTTGGCCGACTAAAATAAAAATTGAATAAGGTTCCCTAAAATATATATATTTTTGCTATCTTTTTAAAAATTGAGTGGGCTTACATTTTTTCCGATTACAAGAATATTCAAAATAAGTTGTATTGTATTAATTAACATTCAAATAACAATGGATTCAATACATTGCTCAAGTTAGAATAATTCTGCAATTTTTTAAACAAATAACAAAAATAAGATTCAAAATAGTTACTTAGCTGTTCTAAAAAAACAAATGTCCATTACTTCCCAATGGGCACACTTGTCACACTGATGTCCTAAAGACATCTTTTGGACATCACATGTTACAATGATGTCCTAAAGACGTCTATAGGACATCATTGCAACATGTGTGCCCATTGGGTTATTACTCATCTCTGAGCCAAATTGTGACAAATAGCCAAAAAATATTATTTTTCTTACATTCCTAACGAAAAAATAATTTTATACGTCTTTCGCTGTAGATAATGAAATTTGTGTCTCAATGACAACTAATAACCGAAATGACACGAATATCTGACTATGGAATCTCGCCAATTCTTGCGAACAAACATTGCAAGAATCTTGAGAAAAACGCAATAAGAATACAACTTGTATTCTATTAATTAACATTCAAATAAAACCGGATTCAATACATTTCTCAAATTAGAATAATTCTGCAATTTTTTTAACAAATAACAAAAATAAGATTCAAAATAGTTACTTAGCTGTTCTAAAAAAAAATCCATTACCTTGGTTATTACTCATCTCTGAGCCAAATTGTGCAAAAAAGCCAAAAAAATATTATTTTTCTTACATTCCTAACGAAAAAAATAATTTTATACATCTTTCGCTGTAGATAATGAAATTTGTGTCTCAATGACAACTAATAACCGAAATGACACGAATATCTGACTATGGAATCTCGCCAATTGTTGAGAACAAACATTACAAGAATCTCGAGAAAAACGCGATAAGAATACAACTTGTATTCTATAAATTAACATTCAAATAAAAACGGATTCAATACATTTCTCAAATTAGAATAATTCTGCAATTTTTTTAACAAATAACAAAAATAAGATTCAAAATACTTATTTAGCTGTTCTAAAAAAAAACCATTACCTTGCTTATCTCTGAACCAAATTATGAAAAACAGCCAAAAAATATTATTTTTCTTACATTCCTAACGAAAAAATAATTGTATACGTCTTTCGCTGTAGATAATGAAATTTGTGTCTCAATGACAACTAATAACCGAGATGACACGAATATCTGACTATGGAATCTCGCCAATTCTTGAGAACAAACATTGTAAGAATCTCGAGAAAAACGCGATAAGAATATTTTAGTCGGATTGTCACCTTCCAGTGAGAATCAAATTACGTGTTACAGCGAAGAAAGTCAATTAAGGCTTTGGATATTAGCAAAAAAAAAAAAAAAAAAAAACGAAAAAAAGGAAAATTCGTTACAGCTGAGTTGCAACGTAATTGCAAATGCATGCGATTGGAAGCTTTCCAAATTTTCAACGAGCTAACGCCCATTCTACGACGAGACTCCAGCGAGACTCCATGCTGGAGTGTCGTATGTTACGTCACGTCGTACAGAGTCGTTCCTCCCTGCGAAATCTTTTATATTCGGTATTATTCAGCCAACCAGCTACCCGATGTGCGAGGGACCGCCTACAGGAAGTTCCTCCGGCGTCGAACGGGATCATAAAATCCCCATGACCTATAAACCACTTTTCCGCCAATTCCAGTGGTTCTTCTGCATGTAACTATATATGACTACCTCGCAATACTCGTGCTGCCATATTCGTTGAAGTATGAAATTTTTGTTCGACGAGACCTCGAACTATATCTTTTCGAATCTTGGCTGACTTCACTGTAGATTCTTTGCCAAACACGTGCTCGTGTGTCAATGACGTTATTATACGCGGTGTATAGATTTTATATGGGGTATTCCAGCTACATTTTTCAAACTCTGACCCTGACCTCCATCAATAATTCTGACAATTTTTTATCAAAAAGTATTTTGAAAAAGAAAAAACACGTATTTTTTTGTTTAGCGCTACGACCAATATTTCCGACAGACGAATTTTTGTAAAAGTTTGAATTTTTCGGTATTGATATTATTTTTATCGTTAATATCTTGGAAATGAACAGTCCTATCGAAAAATGTCTAGGATGAAATTCGTTCCGTTTGCAAAGAGCTACACAACTTATATAAAAAATTTTATTGTGGTTTTTCGAAAATTTTGTTATATGACGTCAAACAACAAAGTATCGTTTTACAAAATAACGCCACTTTTTGTAATTTTTATATATTTACATAAAAATTCTGTGTAAAATACTAACATTTTTGAGACCCTACGCAGGGTGGCAGGTATTTTTTTCGAAAAGTGCTACGTAATTCAAGCTTTACGTAATAATTTAGGACTTAAGGAGATGCTGGAGTAGATTTTTTGTCGACTTTGGTCGGTAATTTTTTCGATCAGGACACAGGTGGTGCCGACGTAGTTTGTTTACTTTTGGCAAAAGATACTGCATCTCCCGAAAAGCAATATGGCCGCACACGATATGTCAGCTGACCTTTGCCGTAAGATTTAATAGTTTCTGGAAATTAGATGTGTAAAATCAGACCGGACGTCAATTCTGTGATGATTTCTGAATATTCGAAAACCATCAGAATGTCAAATACACAAGCCAAATCCATGTATAGAGTATACTACGGTCACGTTGCAAAGGCTCGGAGCTTTTGCCAAAAGAAGACAGACTACATCAGCGCCACTTGTGTTGCAATCGGGAAACTTCATTTGCGCTCTTCTTGACCCACTCTGATCGGGAACAGACTACGTGAACGTAGTCTGGGTTTTGCGTGGATTCCTTTTGTGTAATTAACTTTTCGACGCTCGTAGAATATTCAGAGAACGCTAAAGAATGGACGTACATTTCGATTTAACGTATGTGAGTTTCAGAATCTTTTATATCTTACCAAACAGGCGATGCTGTCAAACCCTGGCGGCCATTTTGATTTCGGGAGGTTTCGTAATATACGATTTTTTTCATTTATTGTACGTTTTCACCAAATATTTGAATGTACGTCCACTCGTTTATGATGATATTACAACCGTGTACAATTTGAAGCATGGGTGTAGCGTATTAACGAAGAACAATCAAAACTACGAAAAAGCCTGATTTAACGACCAAAGTCGGTAATAAAATCTATTCCAGCATCCCCTTAATAAAATATTCAATTACGTAGAACTTCTCATTAAAAAATCTTGCCATTCTGCAGAGTCTTAAAAATTTCGTAATTTCAAATATAATTTTTCCGTGAGTGTAAAAAAATGATAAAAAGTGGCGGTTTAAAAAAAACGATATTTTGTTGTTTAAGGTCATAAACAAAACGTTAGGAAAACGAAAATAACATTTTTTATATACATTATGCAGCTCTTCACAAAGTGAACAAATTTGATCCTGGAAATTTTTTTATAGGACTGTTAATTTTCAAGATATTAACGAATAAAAAAATATACACATTTTTATAAAAATTCGTCTGTCGGAAATATCGCTCGTAGTGCCAAACACAAAAATACGTGTCTTGTCTTTTTCAATATACTTTCTAATAAAAATTTTTTTAAATTGTTGAAGTTGGTCAGGGTCGAAGTATAAAAAAAATACAAATGGAATGCCCCATATACAAGATTCAGGTGCAGCAAAAAAATTGATTATTAATGTTATTTTTTACTCTTACTAAGAATTTTCCATATTCGCTAAAGTATGAAATTTTGTCCGACGAGACCTCGAACTATATCTTTTCGAATCTTGGCTGACTTAACTGTAGACTTCTTTGCCAAACACAAGCTCGTGTTTCAATGACCTTATTATACGCGGTGTATAGATTTTATATACAATATTAAGGTGCAGCAAAAAATGTATTATTATTGTTATTATTTTGCTCTTACTAAAAGAATTTTCCATATTCGCTGAAGTATGAATTTTTTTCCGACGAGACTTCGAACTAAATTTTTACGAATCTTGGCTGACTTCACTGTAGATTCTTTGCCAAACACGTGCTCGTGTGTCAATGACGTTATTATACGCGGTGTATAGATTTTATATACAAGATTAAGGTGCAGTAAAAAATTGATTATTAATGGCATTTTTTTGCTCTTACTAAGAATTTTATTTGAATTTCTTCAACTAGCGGTTGTTGAGCGTTGCATTGTCGTTGTATAGTAAACTGAGAAAAAAAACAATACTTGAATTAAGTAAATCGGTGTACACCCTCGTTCAAATAAATTTTAGTTGGTATAACAAATATTTTGGTTGTCGCAAATATATTTTAGACAATTATTGAAGAAACTAAACATTTGGTTGTCCTAACGAAAAATTCGTTTGAACTTTACGCTGACTTAGTTCATTCTAGCATTTTTTTTCCTCGGTGTATCTTTTAGCGGTCTTTGACTTCAATGTGAAGGTCTTCAATGTTCGAAAATTTTCCGTTGATTAGAAATATGGATGAATTTTTATGAAAACCTTAACAAATTACGCAATGTGCAAGGTTCAGTTTTGCAAACTTTTTGTTTTAAATAAGTTCAAATAATTGAATATTCCATAAAATTCTAACGTCTCTGTTCCCTGTTGAAAAGGTCTGATAGAAACCAATAGAAGTTTAGGTCTATCACACCTTTTCAAGAGCGTTGTATTTTAAAACCAAATTCGGTACCGAGCATTCTTGCACGTTATTACGTACATGTTTCAAGTTTCAGCCCGTTTTGTCTGATGCGTAAAAAGTGGTATAAAGCAGTAAAATTACAATAGCTATAAAATCCAAAATCGTCTATCGATGTTTACCAAATTCGTTATCTAGGATTGTTGAATATTAGTTTATCTCTGCAGAAAATATGAACCGAAATTGTCGAAGTTGACTCGATTTAGAACATCAATTTTTTTTAAATTTTCACTGATCTTCACCAAATTCAATATCTTATGCAGATGAATCTTAATTTGCCCTTGTAGAAAATTGAAGCTGAGCTTGTCAATCTTTCGGAAATTCAAAATTTCATAAAATACGATCCGCTTCCCATGCAGAAATTTCGGCAGGGATCTAGCTGGATCCTGCCTGGTATTCCCATCTTCCGGTCGGATTCCAGTCGGTAATCGGATCGGATTCCAGACATGGGATGTAACGCGCGGAAATTGGATTCCGATCGGAATCTCGAACTGGGATCCGATCCGATGGCTGACTGGATCCCAGCCGTTGGATGGGCATACTAGGCTGGATCCACCTGGATCCTTGTCGAAAGATGGGAATACCAAGCTGATTCCAGCTGGATCCCTGTCGAAATTTCCGCATGGACAGCGACGAGAACGCGTCTGGGGATACATGAACCGCACACGTTGTTACAATTACGCGAGTTAAGGAAAAGTTTTTCGTACGTGTATTCTAAAACATTTTACTGCATAAAGGGTGAAGTAAAATTAGTTCCGCACAAATCGTTGAGTAACGGGAAGATGATCCGGATTCTATTCAGAATCCAAGTAGAATCCCTCTTAGGGTAACCCTAACAAATCCCGATGCACGGTAATACAGCTCCTCGTTCAGAATTGGGTCCCGATCCGGAATCTAAATAGGACGACGGTCTTAGGGTAACCCTAGTAAATCCTAATCGATGATAAACTATCATCGAGTGCGTAATCGGAAATCTATTTGGGATCTTTTCGGATTCCAAGTTGGATAATCCATTTATGGAAACCCGAGCCAATCCCGACCAGGATCGAGTTTCAAACTCGGACGCCCAGACTGATTTCTACATGAGCTAGTGCGCTAAATTTTTTGCGCACTAGCTCCCTCATTTTTCACACTGTTCCCTGGATTTTGCTCACTGCTTGAAGTTGCTGCTCATTTTGCATGTCTGTAAATGTCGGACAAACTCGGATTTTGCATTGCACTCGTAAAGAAAAATATGTTTCGATACACGAGGCCAAAGGATCATTTTGCGCACTGTTCGTGTGAAGACAGTATGAAGTCTCGGCGAAGCTTTCTTGTATCGAAATATACTATTTCCGAACTATTTTTCTCGATGATTTAAATCATTTTGAGTACCCTGACATGAAAATCCGGAAGAACAAAACTATGAGAAAGCAAAAAATGTTTTGGTCTTGATCTGCACGATTTAGGGGAAAAAATGTCATATAAATAAAAATTTCTTTACAAGCAAGCAAAAAGAAAAACATATTATTCGTATTTTTTCATGATGAAATATTTCAGGTCTTAATCAGCGTGATTTCAAAGTCCGAGGCTCCAACAAGAAGTAAAATTTGCTCAAATAGACAGAATATACATATAAAATCACTTCTCTCACAAAATCAAAGTCAAACACACTTAATGTAACTACAAGTTGAAGGTTAAAGATATTACAAACAGTACATAGAACAATTAGGCGTTTCTTCAGCAGTTGTAAAGGGCTAAATCACGAGATGTATATCGTTTGGAGTTTCAATGAAAGTTTATAATCGCCGCACCTTGAATCTTGATTTAACTTTAATCCAGGTCTCGTGTTTCGCGCATGCGTATCGTAATTCAGTGCAACCAAGTTCTTTTCTTCTTTCTTTCTCAATTTCGCACTTACGAAGCACTGTACAGATAATTAAGAGGATTATCTACGCTCGGTGACACTCTACATTAAATTCACGAGACACTCTAACTCGTCGTTTTCCTTTTCTCTTTCTCGACGTCTCTCTATCTTCTCTGCACGACAATGTGCATCTACTTATGTACTTCCGTTTACACGACAATACGTTTCCCTTCCAGTGCATACACACCGCATCTTAGTTACATACTTCGCTACTCACCCTCACTGATTACCCAACCAACCCTTGGAGAGCAAATTCCCTCGGCGCATTTGCTAACGGAATGCCTACACGACGCATCTTCCGACGACATTTGACTCAAGTATTAGTTAGTTACTCCCAAGAGAGAAAGACCACATTATAGCGACGTCAACAGTTTAATGGTACTATCTCACCTAGCTTAGCAAAGAAATAATTAACACTTGCCTTGCAATAATTAGCCTTTATAATAGTGGCTGGAAATTTTAGGAGATGAGGAGATACAAAATGTGTTAATTTCGGAAGTCATTATGATGAATTAATATATCTGGAACATTATTAATTAATTGATTACGTGTTCATTTTAATTAATATTTTACTAGGAAGAGTTTATAAGGTTTTGACTTATTTCTTAGCAAAGAAATAATTAACACTTGCCTTGCAATAATTGGCCTTTATAATAGTGGCTGGAAATTTTAGGAGCTGAGTAGATACGAAATGTGCTAATTTTGGAAGTCATTATGGTGCATTAATATATCTGGAACATTATTAATTAATTGATTAAGTGTTCATTTTAATTAATATTTTACTAGGAAGAACTTATAAGTTTTTGATTTATTTCTTAGCAAAGAAATAATTAACACTTGCCTTGCAATAATTAGCCTTTATAATAGTGGCTGGAAATTTTAGGAGCTGAGTAGATACGAAATGTGCTAATTTCGGAAGGCATTATGATGAATTAATATATCTGGAACATTATTAATTAATTGATTAAGTGTTCATTTTAATTAATATTTTACTAGGAAGAACTTATAAGTTTTTGATTTATTTCTTAGCAAAGAAATAATTAACACTTGCCTTGCAATAATTAGCCTTTATAATAGTGGTTGGAAATTTTAGGAGCTGAGTAGATACGAAATGTGTTAACTTCGGAAGTCATTATGATGCATTAATATATCTGGAACATTATTAATTAATCGATTAAGTGTTCATTTTAATTAATATTTTACTAGGAACAACTTATAAGCTTTTGATTTACTTCTTAGCAAAGAAATAATTAACACTTGCCTTGTAATAATTAGCCTTTATAATAGTGGCTGGAAATTTTAGGAGCTGAGTAGATACGAAATGTGTCAATTTCGGAAGTAATTATGATGCATTAATATATCTGGAACATTATTAATTAATTGATTAAGTGTTCATTTTAATTAATATTTTACTAGGAAGAACTTATAAGCTTTTGATTTATTTCTTAGCAAAGAAATAATTAACACTTGCCTTGCAATAATTAACCTTTATAATAGTGGCTGGAAATTTTAGGAGCTGAGTAGATATGAAATGTGTTAATTTCGGAAGTCATTATGATGCATTAATATATCTGGAACATTATTAATTAATTGATTAAGTGTTCATTTTAATTAATATTTTACTAGGAAGAACTTATAAGCTTTTGATTTATTTCTTAGCAAAGAAATAATTAACACTTGCCTTGCAATAATTAGCCTTTATAATAGTGGCTGGAAATTTTAGGAGCTGAGTAGATACGAAATGTGTCAATTTCGGAAGTCATTATGATGCATTAATATATCTGGAACATTATTAATTAATTGATTGAGCGTTCATTTTAATTAATATTTTACTAGGAAGAGCTTATAAGCTTAAGATTTATTTCTTCGCAAAGAAATAATTAACACTTGCCTTGCAATAATTAGCCTTTATAATAGTGGCTGGAAATTTTAGGAGATGAGGAGATACGAAATGTGTTAATTTCGGAAGTCATTATGATGCATTAATATATCTGGAACATTATTGATTAATTGATTAAGTGTTCATTTTAATTAATATTTTACTAGGAAGAACTTATAAGCTTTTGATTTATTTCTTAGCAAAGAAATAATTAACACTTGCCTTGCAACAATTAACCTTTATAAGAGTGGCTGGAAATTTTAGGAGATGAGGAGATACGAAATGTGTTAATTTCGGAAGTCATTATGATGGGTTAATATATCTGGAACATTATTAATTAATTGATTAAGTGTTCATTTTAATTAATATTTTACTAGGAAGAACTTATAAGCTTTTGATTTATTTCTTAGCAAAGAAATAATTAACACTTGCCTTGCAATAATTAACCTTTATAATAGTGGTTGGAAATTTTAGGAGCTGAGTAGATACGAAATGTGCTAATTTTGGAAGTCATTATGATGCATTAATATATCTGGAACATTATTAATTAATTGATGGAGTGTTCATTTTAAATAATATTTTACTGGGAACAACTTATAAGCTTTTGATTTATTTCTTAGCAAAGAAATAATTAACACTTGCCTTGCAATAATTAGCCTTTATAATAGTGGCTGGAAATTTTAGGAGCTGAGTAGATACGAAATGTGTCAATTTCGGAAGTCATTATGATGCATTAATATATCTGGAACATTATTAATTAATTGATTGAGCGTTCATTTTAATTAATATTTTACTAGGAAGAGCTTATAAGCTTAAGATTTATTTCTTCGCAAAGAAATAATTAACACTTGCCTTGCAATAATTAGCCTTTATAATAGTGGCTAGAAATGTTAGGAGATGAGTAAATACGAAATGTGTTAATTTCGGAAGTAATTATGATGCATTAATATATCTGGAACAGTATTAATTAATTGATTAAGTGTTCATTTTAATTAATATTTTACTAGGAAGAACTTATAAGCTTTTGATTTATTTCTTAGTAAAGAAATAATTAACACTTGCCTTGCAATAATTAGCCTTTATAATAGTGGCTGGAAATTTTAGGAGCTGAGTAGATACGAAATGTGTCAATTTCGGAAGTCATTATGATGCATTAATATATCTGGAACATTATTAATTAATTGATTGAGCGTTCATTTTAATTAATATTTTACTAGGAAGAGCTTATAAGCTTAAGATTTATTTCTTCGCAAAGAAATAATTAACACTTGCCTTGCAATAATTAGCCTTTATAATAGTGGCTGGAAATTTTAGGAGATGAGGAGATACGAAATGTGTTAATTTCGGAAGTCATTATGATGCATTAATATATCTGGAACATTATTGATTAATTGATTAAGTATTCATTTTAATTAATAATTTACTAGGAAGAGCTTATAAGGTTTTGATTTATTTCTTAGCAAAGAAATAATTAACACTTGCCTTGCAATAATTAACCTTTATAATAGTGGTTGGAAATTTTAGGTGCTGAGTAAATACGAAATGTGTTAATTTCGGAAGTCATTATGATGCATTAATATATCTGGAACATTATTAATTAATTGATTAAGTGTTCATTTTAATTAATATTTTACTGGGAAGAATTTATAAGCTTTTGATTTATTTCTTAGCAAAGAAATAATTAACACTTGCCTTGCAATAATTAATCTTTATAATTGTGGCTGGAAATTTTAGGAGTTGAGTAGGTACGAAATGTGTTAATTTCGGAAGTCATTATGATGCATTAATGTATATATATATTAATGCATCATAATGACTTCCGAAATTAACACATTTCGTACCTACTCAACTCCTAAAATTTCCAGCCACTATTATAAAGGTTAATTATTGCAAGGCAAGTGTTAATTATTTCTTTGCTAAGAAATAAATCAAAAGCTTATAAGTTCTTCCTAGTAAAATATTAATTAAAATGAACACTTAATCAATTAATTAATAATGTTCCATATATGGAACATTATTAATTAATTGATTAAGTGTTCATTTTAATCAATTAATTAATAATGTTCCATATATGGAACATTATTAATTAATTGATTAAGTGTTCATTTTAATTAATATTTTACTAGGAAGAACTTATAAGCTTTTGATTTATTTCTTAGCAAAGAAATAATTAACACTTGCCTTGCAATAATTAACCTTTATAATAGTGGCTGGAAATTTTAGGAGTTGAGTAGGTACGAAATGTGTTAATTTCGGAAGTCATTATGATGCATTAATATATATGGAACATTATTAATTAATTGATTAAGTGTTCATTTTAATTAATATTTTACTAGGAAGAACTTATAAGCTTTTGATTTATTTCTTAGCAAAGAAATAATTAACACTTGCCTTGCAATAATTAACCTTTATAATAGTGGCTGGAAATTTTAGGAGCTGAGTAGATACGAAATGTGCTAATTTCGGAAGGCATTATGATGCATTAATATATCTGGAACATTATTAATTAATTGATTAAGTGTTCATTTTAATTAATATTTTACTAGGAAGAGTTTATAAGATTTTGATTTATTTCTTAGCAAAGAAATAATTAACACTTGCCTTGCAATAATTGGCCTTTATAATAGTGGCTGGAAATTTTAGGAGCTGAGTAGATACGAAATGTGCTAATTTCGGAAGTCATTATGATGCATTAATATATCTGGAACATTATTAATTAATTGATTAAGTGTTCATTTTAATTAATATTTTACTAGGAAGAACTTATGAGCTTTTGATTTATTTCTTAGCAAAGAAATAATTAACACTTGCCTTGCAATAATTAACCTTTATAATAGTGGCTGGAAATTTTAGGAGCTGAATAGATACGAAATGTGTTAATTTCGGAAGTCATTATGATGCGTTAATATATCTGGAACATTATTAATTAATTGATTAAGTGTTCATTTTAATTAATATTTTACTAGGAAGAAGTTATAAGCTTTTGATTTATTTCTTAGCAAAGAAATAATTAACACTTGCCTTGCAATAATTAACCTTTATAATAGTGGCTGGAAATTTTAGGAGCTGAGTAAATACGAAATGTGTTAATTTCGGAAGTCATTATGATGCATTAATATATCTGGAACATTATTAATTAATTGATTAAGTGTTCATTTTAATTAATATTTTACTGGGAAGAATTTATAAGCTTTTGATTTATTTCTTAGCAAAGAAATAATTAACACTTGCCTTGCAATAATTAATCTTTATAATTGTGGCTGGAAATTTTAGGAGTTGAGTAGGTACGAAATGTGTTAATTTCGGAAGTCATTATGATGCATTAATATATATGGAACATTATTAATTAATTGATTAAGTGTTCATTTTAATTAATATTTTACCAGGAAGAACTTATAAGCTTTTGATTTATTTCTTAGCAAAGAAATAATTAACACCTGCCTTGCAACAATTAGCCTTTATAATAGTGGCTGGAAATTTTAGGAGATGAGGAGATACGAAATGTGCTAATTTCGGAAGTCATTATGATGCATTAATATATCTGGAACATTATTAATTAATTGATTAAGTGTTCATTTTAATTAATATTTTACTAGGAAGAACTTATAAGCTTTTGATTTATTTCTTAGCAAAGAAATAATTAACACTTGCCTTGCAACAATTAACCTTTATAAGAGTGGCTGGAAATTTTAGGAGATGAGGAGATACGAAATGTGTTAATTTCGGAAGTCATTATGATGGGTTAATATATCTGGAACATTATTAATTAATTGATTAAGTGTTCATTTTAATTAATATTTTACTAGGAAGAACTTATAAGCTTTTGATTTATTTCTTAGCAAAGAAATAATTAACACTTGCCTTGCAATAATTAACCTTTATAATAGTGGCTGGAAATTTTAGGAGCTGAGTAGATACGAAATGTGCTAATTTCGGAAGTCATTATGATGCATTAATATACCTGAACCATTATTAATTAATTGATTAAGTGTTCATTTTAATTAATATTTTACTAGGAAGAACTTATAAGCTTTTGATTTATTTCTTAGCAAAGAAATAATTAACACTTGCCTTGCAATAATCAACCTTTATAATAGTGGCTGGAAATTTTAGGAGCTGAGTAGATACGAAATGTGTTAATTTCGGAAGACATTATGATGCGTTAATATATCTGGAACATTATTAATTAATTGATTGAGCGTTCATTTTAATTAATATTTTACTAGGAAGAGCTTATAAGCTTAAGATTTATTTCTTCGCAAAGAAATAATTAACACTTGCCTTGCAATAATTAGCCTTTATAATAGTGGCTAGAAATGTTAGGAGATGAGTAAATACGAAATGTGTTAATTTCGGAAGTAATTATGATGCATTAATATATCTGGAACAGTATTAATTAATTGATTAAGTGTTCATTTTAATTAATATTTTACTAGGAAGAACTTATAAGCTTTTGATTTATTTCTTAGTAAAGAAATAATTAACACTTGCCTTGCAATAATTAACCTTTATAATAGTGGCTGGAAATTTTAGGATCTGAGTAGATACGAAATGTGCTAATTTCGGAAGTCATTATGATGCATTAATATATCTGGAACATTATTAATTAATCGATTAAGTGTTCATTTTAATTAATATTTTACTAGGAAGAACTTATAAGCTTTTGATTTATTTCTTAGCAAAGAAATAATTAACACTTGCCTTGCAATAATTGGCCTTTATAATAGTGGCTGGAAATTTTAGGAGCTGAGTGGATACGAAACGTGTTAATTACTCGTAGTGGAACTGCAATTTCCATTTTTGGCGGTCGTTATGATGCACTAAAATATCTGGAGCATTATTAATTAATTATAAAGGCCCTATTAATTTAGAATTCATATCTTGGGTTTATTTATTGAATTAATTGTTAATTTTAATTAATGTTTGATAAGGAAGGTCTTATAAGCTTTTGATTTATTTATCTACTCATTTATTTAGCTCCAATGCTCCAGCATCCAATAATGAGGTGTCCCTGAGGGTTTTACGAACCAACCATGAACTTCCATCTTGTTTCATTTTTTTCCATTTTTAACGGCTTATTTTTCGAACAGATGGCTTATAAATCGACGCAAACGTTTGTCACTTTGGGTCATAACACAAAAATATTAATATCTAATACAGAACTCTAGAGAATAATTTCAAATTTTGAAATATCCAATACAGGATTTTTGAGTTTAATTTCAAATTTTTAAATATCTAATTACTATTTCTTTTTTTAAATATCTAATTATCATTTTAGAGAATAATTTCAAATTTTTAAATACCCAATACAGGATTTTAGAGAATAATTTCAAATTTTTAAACATCCATTACTGGATTTTTAAGAATAGTTTCAAATTTTTTAATATCTAATATAGGATTTTTGAGAATAATTTCAAATTTCTAAATTGGGGCGCAAAATTTTTACTTAAAAATTCATCAATTCACTAACGGAATGGCAACACGACGCATCTTGCGTCGACATTCCGTTCAAGTATTAGTTAGTTACTCGTAAGAGAAACCACATTATAGCGACGTTAACAGTTTAAGGTAGTTCTGTCGGTAGGCCGGAGTCATAAATCTCAGAGTCTATATGACATTAAAAAATAATCATACGCATCACTTTGACTGCCTCAATAATAATATCAAAAATAATCGAGAATCCTTCGAAATTGTCGTAATCAAATTACAACGATTATTTGTAAATAGTTGATATGTTTAGTGCGGATTTGACTTCATTTTTACGATAATTCGGTTAGGAAATATCATTTGGTATCGTGCACTTTGACATTGGTTCAATTAAACATTATTCCGGAGACTTCACCTTTTTTCATGATGCATCAATTCCTGAATGAATTGCGAACCCGTAGTACTTTTTATTTTTTCTCTATCTTTGATCTAAGTATGTTAATTTTCGGTTTAAAGATAATTTTTTTCAGCCCTCCCGTTAGCGTCGTGTAAAAAGATCGATTTTCAAGTTTTAATTGTTCATTCAAATACTCGGTAAAAGCCTTCAAGATTTTGTGCAAGTAAAATTGAATAGCTAAATTACAACATGTCAAAAATTCATGCATATGAGTTTGGATTGCCTTCACGACAGAACTACCTTAATGGTACTATCGCATCTAGCTAAGCAAATAAATAATTAACACTTGCATTTAACCTCTATAATAGTCGTTGCAAATTTTGGGAGCTTAGTCTATACGAAACGTGTTAATTACTCGTAGTGCAACTGCAATTTCATTTTTCGGAGGTCATTATGATGCACTAATATATCTGAAGCCATCTTGTTTCATATCTTTCCATTTTTCACGATTTTCGAAAATTTCGAAATCGAAAAAAAATGGCTTAAAAATTGACGCAAACGTATAAAATATCAACATCTAAAATGTTGATATCTAATACAGGATTTTTTAGAATAATTTCAAGTTTTAAATTAGGACGCAAAATCAATAAAAAATTTGTGAAAAAAGGTTCGGTAAAAGAATTCGAAAAAAAATTAAAAGTATTTTTTCTACCACATAGAATAGTATAAACGCCCGCACCTATAGGGGAGATGGGGGCAAAACTGGCAGGGGGGCAAAACAGGCACCATTAACAATCGGAATTGGGGGCAGAATTTTCACCTTCTCAGCTTTCATAAGAACGATTTGTATCAGTTTTTTTACGTTTCTTATTAACTTTCATCAGGTCAGAATTTTTTTTAACCATCCATTCAGAACTTTTTTTCGAAACTTTGTTAAGCAAATTACTTTTTCGATAAATTTTTAATCACACTATTTTTCCGAAAAAAATGAAGTCAAATGAATTAAAAAAAAAAAGTTGAAATATCATAAAGAAATCAGTTAGAACGAAATTATCATTTTAAGATTTGGTGTCAATTTTGCCTGAAGAAATGCCTGTTTTATTGATATCACCAACTATTTTCCGAAATTTTCAAGTAAGAAATATCAGGAAATTGAAAAAAGTCGTTTTAGAAAATGTTGATACGATGCCCGTTTTGCCCCTAAGGTAAACGCCCCGGTACCCAACCATGTACCAGTCTCCAACCACTGACACAAATATTGACTAAAATTAAGAAATTATGAATATGAAATAAATAAGTAACTAGTGCTACCGGTTTTGCAATTTTTTATGTCTGTATAGGCCAGTAATAAAAATAGTCATTAATTTTTTTATTTACGTTTTTTAAAGATATTGTGCACTACAGACGCCGCTCAGAGGATCGGCGCATATCTTTTAGCCAGTTCGTTAAGAATTGGCGTAACGTTGTTAAGCTTATGACGCTGTTATTTTCACGATTTCCACAATAATTCGTGGCTTGTGGTATTCGCGAATAAATAGACTTTATAAATCTTCCATTAAAATTTGCGAAAAACCACTGCTAAGTCGTCAATTTCCATGGTTGGCTGGGTGGGGAGTCAAAACAACGAATGTTCATACGTAGAACGGCCAATATTGCGTAACTTTAAAATGGCGAATTTTTAAACGTATAAGGACCGATTTCATGACAGTTTTCAAAATAGAAAATAAAAATTTAGAATACCAAAAAGTCGAATTGAATTTATATCGAAAAGAAAAATGAGATTAGGTGAAATTCCAAGTGTTGAAATATAGAATCGACTAAAATACGAAATTTCAGAATTTGAGTTCTCGAACTCTAGAATTACTAATATTTAGAACGCTTACAATTTCGAATTTATTAAAGCGAGAGACCAAAAAGTCGAACTATCAAAATAGCGAATGACCAAAATGAGGAACGGTCAAAATAGCGAAAGGCTAAAAAATAGAATGGTCAATATAGCGAATCATTAAGATACAATTTTTTTTGTTCCTACTCTAATGAATGGAGCTATTATTTCAGCACTCGTTATTTTCAGATTTGTTATTGAAGCATTCGCTATTTCGGGTTTCGCTATTATGGCCCATCGATATTTTACGTATCTAAATTTCACACATTCCAAATTCATATTTTCGTCACATGCAATTTCAACATTTTGGCTATTAGAAGTATAAGATGCTCATAATTTTTTATTTCCAAAATGTATATCGTCTAATTCTTTCTTATCGACATTATGGCCATTCAAGGTACAGACTTTCTTAATGTGTAGTTTCAAATAAGTGAATACTCTGATGAATGACATTTTGGTAAAATAGTTATTCAACTTGGTGAACTGTCGAAAATAAAAATGTCGGATATCGCATGATTAGCTATTTTAACATTCGTGGTTTTCACATTTCGAAATATGAGACATTCTCATTTTCATAATTCTATATTTTGACCCCCACCCGGTTGGCTATTGGGGCGCATCCGCAGTATGCTGTACCGATATCCAACCGCGGCCTATTCCCGGCCAACACAAACTCAGCGAACATAACCTCTATGGCAAGTTGATGCCGGTTGCACATCGCGGTGAGCCTTTTTATTAGTTATTATTTATCATAAATTATCCCAAACGTTGCGTGTAATTTAATAAATAAAATGAAGTTTCAACGAATCGCATAGCTTCGTATCGGCAGGTGGTTGCGTATAGGGGCATGCTTGGTCGGGTATTTAGACATTACCTGAAATCGGTGGTCGGGTACTAGTCCATCGACTTTCTCAATTGTTTCCTAACTTTAACAAAAAACTATACCCCTGACATGAATTAATGGATGCTTTTCGAAAAGTAGAAAAGCTAAGCTTTGCATTAGTTATGGTTACAATTATAGAAAGGTCATTTTAGTATAAGAAATATAACTTTACAGTTTCCTGTTCTCTAAGATGGCCGGCTATTGGGGCGTTTAGATTAATTGCCATTTTCAGTCGTGATGCCCATTGGCGGCCATATTCTACTGATGCCCAGGCGGCCATATTTTACTGATTCAATAAACCTCGCACTAGTATCACAATCTACTATTTTGACATTATGATTATTCAAAATCAATATTCTTAGTATCTTCAATGCCGTTGATTTATTCAATCAGTTTTTGCTCTTGAAAATATGCCTAAAAAATCGACCTTGAGGCCTCTCCATAACAGGGTGTCAAAAGCAGTTCCAAATAATAATAATAATAATAACACATGCATAAATTTCAGAACCCTCGCAGCTGTGTATATTTTTACATAAATTTTTCTCACACATCCATACCTCAATTTCTTCTAGAATGAATCTCCAACTTTTTTCCTCTCGATGCAAATTCCAATGTATACACTTTGCGTAATCCAAACTCCTAATTAATTCAGTGGAATTTTTTATCACAGCTTATCACGTAAATTTCGTTATGTTGAAAAAAAAAAGATATATTTTATTATGATCAAAGAGAAAAGCTGCAGTGCCAAGCAGTGTTATGTATACATGTGACTCGTGCAAAGCGGAAAAGCTGCTCGCAGGCAAACCCGGAAATACCTACTTTCCCGAGTATCCAATGTTGTATACGCAGAGGCTGATGTCTCTACAAGAGGGTTAACAAAAGAGCAGCCCCGCGTGCCTATTCCACTGTTCCTCACGAACGTTCCACTGCCAACAACAACAACACTAGCAAGCCTCGGGTTTTCCTCTGTATAGCGAATTCTACCGTCTCGCGACATGAAAGAGAAACTCTCGGCTGCATAGATCCAGACGTACCTTACACGTAGCATCCACTAGGCTTGGTAACACTCCTGTACACGATACAAAATGTGTACGCCCTTGTCTGTCGCAATTCTAGGGCAATGATTCATGCACTCTTTGTTGCAGTATTTTTTTTCTCCATGAATCCACGCTAGTTACTCCACAAAGGAATGAAAAATACCATGGGTGACTCTGTATGCACGCTGGAAAATAAGGTTTCATTTTTTTTTGGAAATTTTTTCCCCTCAAAGTAAAGTGACAGAATTGTGGTTATGTTCCATGGTGGACAATACTCGAATATAAATATATTCAAAATATCGGATTTCAAATTTTTTTTTCATCCCTGGTAAAAATAAATGATCCATGCACTCTTTGTTGTAGTATTTTTTTCCATGATTCCACGCTAGTTACTTCTCAGAGGAATGAAAAATACCATGGGTGACTCTGTACCCACGCTGGAAAATAAGGTTTCATTTTTTTTTTTTTGGAAATTATTTCCCCTCAAAGTAAACTGACAAAATTTTGGTTATGTTCGAAGATGGACAATGTTCGAATAGAAATATATTCAAAATATCGGATTTCAAAATTTCTTTTTCATCCCTGGTAAAAATAAATGATTCATGCACTCTTTGTTGCAGTATTTTTTTTCTCCATGAATCCACGCTAGTTACTCCACAAAGGAATGAAAAATACCATGGGTGACTCTATATCCACGCTGGAAAATAAGGTTTCATTTTTTTTTTTTTGGAAAATTTTTCCCCTCGAAGTAAAGTGACAAAATTGTGGTTATGTTCCATGGTGGCCAATACTCGAATATAAATATATTCAAAATATCGGATTTCAAATTTTTTTTTTCGTCCTTAGTATAAATAAATTATAGAAAACGATACAAAATGTGTATGCCGTTGTCTGTCGCAATTCTAGGGAAATGATTCATGCACTCTTTGTCGTAGTATTTTTTTCCATGAATTCGCACTAGTTACTCCTGAAAGGAATTTTTTTTGGTAATTTTTTCCCCTCAAAGTAAAGTGACAAAATTGTGGTTATGTTCAAAGATGGACAATGTTCGAATATAAATATGTTCAAAATATCGGATTTCAATTTTTTTTTCATCCCTGGTAAAAATAAATGATAGAAAACGATACCAATCGTGTACGCCCTTGTCTGTAGCAGTTCTAGGGAAATGATTCATGCACTCTTTGTTGTAGAATTTTTTTTCCATGAATCCATGCTAGTTACTCCTCAAAGGAATGAAAAATACCATGGGTGACTCTGTATCCACGCTGGAAAATAAGGTTTCATTTTTTTTTTTTTTTTGGAAATTTTATCCCCTCAAAGTAAACTGACAAAATTTTGGTTATGTTCAAAGATGGACAATGTTCGAATATAAATATCTTCAAAATATCGGATTTCAAATTTTTTTTTTTCATCCCTGGTAAAAATAAATGATAAAAAACGATACCAATCGTGTATGCTCTTGTCTGTCGCAATTCTAGGGCAATGATTCATGCAGTCTTTGTTGTAGTATTTTTTTCCATGAATCCACGCTAGTTACTCCTCAAAGGAATGAACAATACCATGGGTGACTGTATCCACGCTGGAAAATAAGGTTTCATTTTTTTTTTTTGGAAATTTTTTGCTCTCAAAGTAAAGTGACAAAATTGTGGTTATGTTCAAAGATGGACAATTTTCGAATATAAATATATTCAAAATATCGGATTTCAAATTTTTTTTCATCCTTGGTGAAAATAAATGATAGAAAACGATACAAAATGTGTACGCCCTTGTCTGTAGCAATTCTAGGGAAATGATTCATGCACTCTTTGTTGTAGTATTTTTTCCCATCAATCCGCGCTAGTTACTTCTCAGAGGAATGAAAAATACCATGGGTGACTCTATATCCACGCTGGAAAATAAGGTTTCATTTCATTTTGCTTCCTCATAGAGGAAGCTTTGTTTTCGTGAAAATTTTTTTTTTCGAGATTTTCATGTCAGTACACTCAGAATGGTCCAAAACATCGAGAAAAGTGATTTAGAAAAAATGTCTGTATGTGTGTGTGTGTGTGTGTGTGTGTGTGTGTGTATGTGTGTGTGTGTGTGTATGTTACACAATCGAAAAATGTAAACCTTTATAACTCGGGAATGCCTTGAGATATCAAGCTGAAATTTGGACCATAGATAGAGGGATCAAGCCTCATCGTTCATACAGATTTTTGTTAAAATCCACTTCATCGTTAAATTATTACGCGTTTTTTAATTTTTTGAAAAATGTCTGTTTACGCGATAACTCTTTCAATTTTCGAGATATTGATCTAAAAATTGGTATGAATTTGAGCTTTCATATGCCGGTGATCGCTATTGAATTTGGTTAAGATCGGTTGAGCCGTAAAAATTTTATGATGTTTTGAATTTTTCGAAAAATTGACATTATCGCTCTATTGTAACTTTTGCAAAACTTAAGATAGCGAGCTCAAATTTTGTATATAAATAAAACAATATTCAGCCATTATATATGTATAATTTAGTGACGAACGGTATGAAATTTTTGATTTTATGGAATGTTGAATTATTTTTAAAAATATACATTATCACATTCACTTCGGAAACGCTCCAATAATCACGAAATAACGCAATAACGAAATAGAAAAAGCGAATCCACAACATGTATATTTATCTAATTAAAACAAGGATGCAAAGTAGAACCTTGCACATTGCTTCCTCATTATTTTTCGCATTTTACAAAGCTTCCTCTATGAGGAAGCCAAAAATTGAATAACATACTTCCTCATAGAGGTAGCTTTGTAAAATGCGAATAATAATGAGGAAGCAATGTGCAAGGTTCTACTTTGTATCCTTGTTTTTTTTTTTGTTTTTTGGAATTTTTTTAGTCTCAAAGTAAAGTGACAAAATTGTGGTTATGTTCAAAGATGGAAAATGTTTGAATGTAAATATAATCAAAATATCGGATTTCAAAATTGTAGTTTAATTAACCCTTTAGCGGCTATCACAGAATTGAAAAAATGCACATTTCATAGAAACCGAAAAAAAATTAAAACAGTCGAAAAATTGTTTTCCCTCAAAGTAAAGTGACAAAATTGTGGTTACGTTCAAGGATCAACAACATTCGAACATAAATATATTCAAAATATCGGATTTGAAAATCACAGCTTCATTAACCCATTAGCTGCTATCACAGAATTGACAAAAAAAATCACATTTCATGAAAACTGACAAAATGGAAACAGTGAAAAAATGGTAATTTAGAATATTCACTTTCTTAAATTATACCTAATTTTTTTTTTCATCCCTGGTAAAAATAAATGATAGAAAACGATACAAAGTGTGTACACCCTTGTCTGTAGCAATTCTAGGGCAATGATTCATGCACTCTTTGTTGTAGTATTTTTTTCCATAAATCCACGCTAGTTACTCCTCAAAGGAATGAAAAATACCATGGGTGACTCTGTATCCACGCTGGAAAATAAGGTTTCATTTTTTTTTTTTTTCCCCTCAAAGTAAAGTGACAAAATTGTGGTTACGTTCAAGGATGGACAATATTCGAATATAAATGTATTCAAAATATCTGGTTTAAAAATTGCAGCTTCATTAACCCATTAGCTGCTATTACAGAATTGAAAAAAATGCACATTTCATGGAAAACGAAAAAAAAATTCAAATAGTCGAAAAAAAATTTTTCCTCAAAGTAAAGTAACAAAATTGTGGTTACGTTCAAGGATGGACAATGTTCGGATATAAATATAAACAAAATATGGGGTTTAAAAATCGCAGCTTCATTAACCCATTAGTTGGTATTACAGAATTGAAAAAATGCACATTTTATGGAAACCGAAAAAAAATTTAAACAGTTGAAAATTTTTTTTCTCCTCAAAGTAAAATGACAAAATTGTGGTTACGTTCAAAGATGGACACCGTTCGAATATAAATATAATCAAAATATCGGACTTCAAAATTGCTGCTTAATTAATCCCTTAGCTGCTATCACAGAATTGAAACAAAAAATTCACATTTCAAAAATGAATAAAATGGAAACAGTAAAGAAATGTCAATTTTAAATATTCACTTTTGTAAATTGTACCTAATTCTTTTTTCAACCCTGGTAAAAATAAATGATAGAAAATGATTTTAAAAAATCCTATCGTTCCGAATACGAACTTTGGTTCGTGAATTTACAAAGTACAATTATAAATTTACGATGGAAATCCTATATGTTTCTTTCATATCCTATAATATTATTATAAATAATATAATTTTTGTATTGAATTTAATAATACAAATATACGATCGTAGGAGTAATATTAATAATATTACATTTTTCATTAAATAAAAGTTTCATTCACAAATCTTTGGATTCAAATATTTATCATCCATTATAATAAAGTAGAGGAGGTGTCCGTAATGTAATTTCACTATTAGGAAAATTTGCCAAAAAAGTTAGTATTCAGTTACTGTAATTCTACTCAAATTCATTGTTTTATTTCTATAAAAATTATTTTCACTTAATGAATTATTTAGTTATCTGAGAAAGAAAACCACGAAAACATACAATAAAAAATCATAAAAATACACTCAGAAGTCCAATAAAAGTTGTATAGAATTCTTGTGAACTAAATTTATATTTATCTCATGCTTCACTTTCGATTTTTTTATTTTTCTTGACCAAAACCACAGCTCAAGTTACGTTTGCCTTATTCCTCCCAATATCACGAAATTCCGGTAGCGTTATCACACACGTGGAATAGTTGGAAGTGGAAAAGTATCTTTGCACAAGAACGGACTGATTTCTATGGCGATTATACCAACACAAGTACCAAGACCATCGTGAATCCTCCACTATCGGTGGAACATCCTTGAAACGTGACCGAAATCCCGAGAAACTTGCTAACGTCCGTGAAGAACATGGCCCGCGCTACGTCGCCGACAAACGGTACCAAGACCGATCGATACCACTCTCTCGTGCTGCTGATGCAGGTGCAAGGAGTGCCACTTCCGGTGGCCAGCCGCGCGCCCTTATACTCGCGTCTTGAATCTCGTCCTGCACAGCATAGCAAAAATAGACAGGGTGATTCAAAACTATTTATAACAAATTTAGTAGGTTTTTTCTACTGTTATGACATCGGAAATCTTCCACTGATTATAAAGATGAAAGAATTTTTAAGAATCGTATATGGGCGTATCTCACAAACCTTCGACTTTCACGGCCTCAAGGAATAAAAATCTAGTTATAGGATCACAGGATCGCCAATTTTGCTTCCTCATAGAGGTAGCTTTGTTTTCGTAAAAAAATTTTTTCGAGATTTTCATGTCAGGACACTCAGAATGGTCCAAAACGTCGAGAAAAGTGGTTTAGAAAAAATGTCAGTGTGTATGTGTGTGTGCGTATGTGCACAATTTTTTGTTAGCACGATAGCCGTCGCATTTTTTAAGATATCGGGCTCAAATTTGAACCACGAGTAAACTATCGTTAAACAAGGTATGGGATTGAATTTGGAGTTAATCCATCAAGGTGTTCAAAATTTATGGCATTTTGAATTTTTTGGAGAATGTCAGCTCGGGCTCTAACTCCCGCAATTTTTATGATATTCGGCTCAAACTTGGACCAGAAGTGGACTGTTATCAAATAGTGTTTGGGATTAAATTTGGTGTTAATCCATCAAGGTGTTCAAAATTTATGGAATTTTGAATTTTTGGGAAAATGTCAGCTCGGGCTCTAACTCCCGCAATTTTTATGATATCCGGCTCAAACTTGGACCAGAAGTGGACTGTTATCAAATAGTGTTTGGGATTAAATTTGGTGTTAATCCGTTAAGGGGTTCTCAATTTATGGCATTTTTAAGTTTTTTGACATTTTTTGTTCGTGGTTTAACTTTCGTAATTTTTAAGATATCGTGCTCAAATTTGGTCTACAAGTGGACTGTTATCAAATAGTGTTTTGGATTAAATTTGGTGTTAATCCATTAAGGGGTTCTCAATTTATGGCATTTTATATTTTTTTGACATTTTTTGTTCGTGGTCTAACTTTCGTAATTTTTAAGATATCGGGCTCAAATTTCGTCCACAAGTAGAGTGTGGGTAAACTAAGTATCAGTTCGAATTTGGCGAGAATCTGTCAAGGGGTTAAAAACTAATTAAACATTAAAAATTTTTTTAAAATTATTGGATTTTTCCAAAGCTTTCTCTATGAGGAAGCCAAAATAGATTAACATGCTTCCTCATAAAGGTAGATTTGCAAAAATCCAACAATAATGAGGAAGCAATTTGCAGAGTTTTACTTTTTTTGTACTCATCTTAAGACCTTTAGAAAGCAATATTCGTTCATGGACAAAGCATCATATACAGGGTGCTCGCATAAAAAATCATATTATCATTTTAACTAAAAATCATTTATTTGCTAATTCATTGTCTAACTTCCGCAATTCTTAAGATATCGGGCTCAAATTTGGTCCACAAGTAGAGTGTGGGTAAACTAAGTATCAGTTCGAATTTGGCGAGAATCTGTCAAGGGGTTAAAAACTAATTAAACATTAAAAATTTTTTAAAAATTGTTGGATTTTTCCAAAGCTTCCTCTATGAGGAAGCCAAAATAGATTAACATGCTTCCTCATAAAGGTAGATTTGTAAAAATCCAACAATAATGAGGAAGCAATTTGCAGAGTTTTACTTTTTTTGTACTCATCTTAAGACCTTTAGAAAGCAATATTCGTACATGGACAAAGCATCATATACAGGGTGCTCGCATAAAAAATCATATTATCATTTTAACTAAAAATCATTTATTTGGTGCTAATTCATTGTAGGAACTATGTGTTATTGTATTTTACAAGTGTTTAACTTACTTTCAATTTTAACTTTTTTTTAAATGACCCATTTGAAGGCATAGTTTTATCCCTTCCAATAGGTCATTTTTCTAATTCAAGTTTACTCAATTCGTATGCAGAAAAAGAAAAGTATGACTGGTAATGACTCTACTAACTCAAAATATAATTTAGATAATTTAGGAACGATAATAGTTTGAATTTATTATGCGAATTTATAAACCTGACATTCTCGAACCTGACAATTGACTACATTTTGACCCGGAAAAAAATTGTTTCTCGTCTTGAGGTCGGGCACATTTGCGAACATCTAATTCGTGATAAGAATAAAATACTCAGATGGAATTTAATTATCTTACTTGACTAGTTTGGCCGGATAACGATGCGAAAAACCTGACATTTATTCTCCACGCAGCAATATGAGTCCATGTCGCAGAACGTTGCGAGCAAAATAATTGACTCTCCGATATAATTTTCACTTCATTCAATCCCTGACGATCCTACCTTTATGTGCATCCAATTAATTTGGCTCAATTAGCTTGTGCTGGTATTACTGCATCATATAACGGTGGATGGCAGGTTCACCATCGAAATCGAGTGACAGACGTTCACAGGATAACCGCTTAATTTTCTGACATGTTTGGCGATTACAATTAGGTACATTATGTTCATTGCACCTTACCAGAATTTCATGATTTTTTTCTTATTTTTCTGAAGGTGCATATCAATGCTACACCCGTACGAAGTGACGCGAAAATCAGAGTTACAAGCGAAAACGCTGTTAATTTCCGCATTTGAACCAGGATAAAACAGTCTATTGGTGCATTATAAAATTAAATTCTTTTTTTTTCAGAAGATTACGCTTCGTATATCTTACTAAAAGTTTGATACTCGCGTAATTCATTCTCTGTAAATTACTATCGCATTCCGCAGTCGAGTTACACGAAAGTCAAAGGTTTGTAAGATATGCCCATATATGGCCAACTCAGTAAGCGTTCAACCCTGACCCCTTTCTAATTTGCTCCATAATTTTTTATACTATTCTATATGTTCGAAAAAACACTTTTTATTTTTGCAGATTTTTTTTTACTGGAACTTTTTTTTCATGATTAAAAAAAAAAATATTGCACCCCAATTAAATTTTTTTAAATTATTCTCAAAAATCCTGTATTAGATATCAATATTTTTTAGCTATGACCCAGAGTGGGCTAACGTCTGCATTGATTTTTTAAAGCATTTTTTCGAAAAAAAAAATCCATTAAAAATGAAAAAAAGATTGTAATTCATGGTCGGCTATTGCGTAAATATTTTATACATAACGCAAGATTATATCGCTGTACTCCGCTCAGGATTGAAATTATGATTATTTTGTCGTATTCAAGAATAGTCGATTGATGGTTGGATTTGAGAAATTTATAAATCGAGAGTTAAAAATGTCTCACTTTATTTTCTTTATTTTACTTTTGTTACATTTCCATATAGTCGGAATTTTTTAGCTGTTTACGAAACTGCCAAACTTTCTGTTTATCATTTTTTAAATTCCAGTGTGGAATATGAAAAATTTGAATAACAGGTGTTTTTATTGTGATTTTTAATTGAAAGGTAAAGTGCCTCATTTACACTTCATTACGAAAAATAAAAACGCGAGCTTTTCTATTTTGAAATTACAGCTATTTTACTATATATACCCGACATTTTTTATCGTAATGTCAATACATTTTTTTTTCGTTTTAATTTCTTTAGATGCTTATCCGATGTATTTTAACCAGATTATTAGTCACCAAAAAAGTTTATGAATTATTCTGAATCACCCTGAATCACCCTGTATAGTATTCTCGTCGGAGCTTCGAGCATCCTGCCTATCGGAATATTCATTTTATTTCAGTGCTTCAAATGCATATACCGACATAGCCGCGGAGCCCATTCGAACATTGTTGATGCGAGAACAGCGTCACTCCTTTTATGACGCACTATCGGGTCTTTTATGTTAAATGCTCGACACAACCGCAACGATATGAAAAGTAATGATTTTCAACAAAAAAAATAGAATTGGAGAATTTTTTACGAGACTTCAAGGGTGTGATAATATGAGTATTAGGATGTTTTACGACGGTTGGAAGGGCGATAAAAACGCCGTTATGAGGAAGAAAGCTAAGATTTATTTTCTCACTCTCGAGCAAAATTGGAAATAATTTATCGCTGCTCTTCACTAAATCAAGTCTCAGAATACGAAAATTTAGAAAATCCTCAACAAAATAAAGATCATTTTTTTTACTTTTTCTTTATGAAATGTAATTTGGTGTAATTTTTTTCAAAATTATGTCACTAAAAACGTCTCCGAAGGATGAAATGTAAAACACAGAAACACACACTCACACATACAGACATTTTTTTCTAAACCACTTTTCTTGATGCGTTGAACCATTCTGAACAAATATTCGTATCCCACAAAATATTGGAGATATCGACTTTGCCCAATCTTCGACTCTTTATATGTCTCAGTCTAGAAATATTAAAAGCGCACTATCAAAACTTGGCTGCTTGGATATCGTAAACAGGGATTTTTCATATATTGTATTGTGTTAACACTGCAACACGCTAGCCAAAGTAGGTCGATATGTCATAAAGTTATAAACCAACTTATGATATGACAACTTCACTAAAACTATAAATTTCAGGTAGCATTACCTCCATGTATTTGATGTTCCACGAAAGACAATTTTAGCGAAAATGCTGCTCTTATATGCACAGCCGTAAATCTTTTCGTTTACGATAAAAGTCGTGTTCATTCACCATCGAGCAACAAAAAACTCACAAAATTTCAGTACTTCACAGTTATTGATATACTAGCAATAACGTGCTCGTTTCGCTCGCATTCCTTTTTTTATTTGTCTTTTCTTGTGGCTAAACATGATAATTGCATGTTTATACGATTCGTAACTCTACGTGACTCTATTTCTGCTTCAGTACTTCGATATAATCGATTTTCTGAGTGCCATGTCTTTTTTTTTTACGGAAAGACAAAAGGAATCTATTTCACGACTGCGAAAAATACAGCCATTCAAAACGCGCGCGATAAATAACTCTGTAGTGATCATATAACAGTCTGAAGTTGGTTTTATGTCAAAACCATTGACGACCAATCAGAATGTTTGAAACTGGCTACAGTTTTCGATATTTCGACTTTCGATTTGCCATGTCTTTTTTTTACGGAAAAAGGTAGTCTATTCCACGACTGCGAAAAATACAGCCATTTAAAAAGCGCGCGATAAATAACTGCAGTGATCATATAACAGTCTGAAGTTGGCTTTATGTCGAAACCATCGACGACCAATCAGAATGTTTGAAACTGGCTTCAGTTTTCGATATTTCGACTTTCGATCTTGCCGTGTCTTTTTTAGGAGAGGACTGCGTGTACTGTTCTACGTGTAGAGTTGTATTCATTAATATGTACACAAAACCGCATCATTTTATATATGTAGCATTGGGTGGGGGTCAAAATATAGAATAATGAAAATCAGAATGTCTCATATTTCGAAATGTGAAAACCGCGAATGTTAAAATAGCTAATGATGCAATATCCGAAATCTTTATTTTCGACAGTTCACCAAGTTGAATAACTATTTTACCGAAATGTCATTCATCAGAGTATTCACTTATTTGAAACTACACATTCAGAAAGTCTGTACTTTGAATGGCCATAATGTCGATAAGAAAGAATTAGACGATATACATTTTCGAAATAAAAAATGATGAGCATCTTATACTTCTAATAGCTAAAACGTTGAAATTGCATGTGACGAAAATATGAATTTGGAATGTGTGAAATTTAGATACGTAAAATATCGATGGGCCATGATAGCGAAACCCAAAATAGCGAATGCTAAAATAACGAATCTGAAAATAACGAGGGCTAAAATAATAGTTCAATTCATTAGAGAAGGAACAAAAAAAATTGTATCTTAACGATTCGCTATATTGACCGTTCTATCTTTTAGCCTTTCGCTATTTTGACCGTTCCTCATTTTGGTCATTCGCTATTTTGATAGTTCGACTTTTTGGTCTCTCGCTTTAATAAATTCGAAATTATAAGCGTTCTAAATTTAGTAATTCTAGAGTTCGAGAACTCAAGTTCTGAAATTTCGTGTTTTAGTCGATTCAATATGTCAACACTCGGAATTTCACCTATTCTCATTTTTCTTTTCGATATAAATTCAATTCGACTTTTTGGTATTCTAAATTTTTATTTTCTATTTTCAAAACTGTCATGAAATCGGTCCTTCTACGTTTAAAAATTCGCCATTTTAGAATTACGCTATATGAGCCTTTCTACGTATAAACATTCGTTAATTTGACCCCCCACCGTAGCATTCTCTGTCAATTCAGCCAATTTTTTTTCGACCCTCTCCGATTTGCCCTGTAATTGATTATATGAATGTACCACTAAAAGACACTCTATGTGAATTTTTTCAGATTTTTAAAAATAATTTTTTAGAAAATGGCTTTTTTATTCAAGTGCAAATATCTCAGAATTTTGAAGTTACTGAAAAAAAATGTCAGCACATAAAAGTTGTCGTTTATTGTCAGCTTGCAAGCGGAATATTCCAAATAATTGTCACGTTCCTGTGAGTATGATTTTTTTCCGAAAAATGGAGGAATTATTTTTTAATTAAAAAAAGGATATTTTTTTTACTGAAAAAATTACAGAGTATTGCTACATGACTGTTGATATCACAAAAAAATCGCCAGAGTGGCACCGATCGATCTTCTGGTATTAAAAATGCATTTGCGTGAAAGTTCCGAAAGACGGGGGCATTATTATTTTTTGATAATAAAAAGGTTACTTATTTTGGCTAATAAAATTACAGAGTATTCTTGCATGACTGTAGATATTGCAAAAAAATCATCAGAGTGGTACGGATCGAGCTTCCGGTATAAAAAAAAATAATTCCCCCGTTTTTCGGAACTTTCACACAAATGCATTTTTTAATACCAGAAGATCGATCGGTGCCACTCTGGCGATCTTTTTGTGATATCAACAGTCATGTAGCAATACTCTGTAATTTTTTCAGTACAAAAAAAATATCCTTTTTTTAATTAAAAAATAATTCCTCCATTTGTCGGAAAAAAATCATACTCACAGGACTGTGACAATTATTTGGAATATTTCGCTCGAACGCTAACAATAAACGACAACTTTTATGTGCAGACATTTTTTTTCGGTAACTTCAAAATTCTGAGATATTTGCACTTGAATAAAAGCCATTTTCTGAAAACTTATTTTTAAAAATCTGAAAAAATTCACATAGAGTGTCTTTTAGTGGTACATTCATATAATCAATTACTGGGCAAATCGGAGAGGGTCGAAAAAAAGTGGCTGAATTGACAGAGAATGCTTCATATGCCTACGAGCGACTTAAATACACCGAGAGAAAAAATTTCATTGACGCCAAAGAAATGGGTGGATTGATTGTTTTTTCATTGATTTCAACGAAATATTTCTTTGATTTCAATGAAATAGTGCATTTGAATTTCAAAGAGAACATTTCATTGCCTGTGAATAAAGATTTACTTAGTGAGCGTATAATAAAGAAACGTTTTCATTGATCTCTCTCTAGCACCTAACCTTACTTTTTGTTTTCCGGTTCTCCCGAACGAACGGCTTCGAGTTTCGAAGAGCCAGAAGCTTAGCCTATTTCTGCCATACTTCCTTACATACTCACAAAATTTGAGCTTTATCTGCCGCGTACTTCAGGAAAAAATAGGTTTCGAAATTTTGAGCTGGTAAGAAGAAGGTTTCATTGAATCAGAGACGATATCTTTGAAATCAATGAAAAAGATTCATTGGTTTAAAGAAATGTATCTTCGAATCAATGTCACTACTTTTCATTGAGTTTGAGATCATTCTAAGAAAAGATAGTATTGAAATTCAAGTATTTCATTTCATTGGCAAAGATTTCCGTGAATCAATGAAACTTTTTCTCTCGGTGTAGTACGAGCTATATCTTATACAATATTGCAATTTCCACAAATTTTCAACGTTTCAATAAAAAAATACTGTCGTTCGGATTCAAAAGTGTTAAGGTAGTGAATATCGACTAATAACTTAAGAATAAACATATGGAAGTTAATTACTAATCATGCATTCGGGAATATCAACGAATTTATTTTAAAAAGAAAATATTTTCTAAAAGGTTTTCTAGGTCTGTGCACCATATCAATATGACATGTCAACGTATCTTACGGTGTATAGTGATTACAGCTGCATGTATAAGAACGTTTTGCACATGTATTCTCAACATTTCTTATACACCCTAGATTCACAATTTGGTATACCGATTCTCGTAAATGGAAGTGTCCAACTCATTTATAGCCAACTCATAAATTGGGAGTTGTCACAACTAACTTTTTTTTCTCCGTGTAGATGCCACTCTTAGAAAAGATAGTACTGAGGTGATACATGGGCGACATTGTAATAACTCATATAAACAATTCGCAGGTTACGATACGTATGGTAATCATCCCAAATTTGTTTGATCACAGCAATGACCTATTGCTGAACAGTATTGTAATCCATTGTATCTGCATTGGTTCGAAAGGTGAAAATATTGTAGTACTCTTCATTTATATGGGACTTATTAGTGTCGATCAGTATTAATTTCCTATACTGCTTTGGAAATATTGACATGTAGGGGTTCTTGAGATTATCAAATTACAACATAGTTAATGATGATGTGGGGGAATTTATGTGTGCACGAGAGATATAGAATTTAGTTGCAGCATACGTTTGCTATTCGAGGTTTTTGTTAGTTTTTCTTTCATTCAAAAGCATTGCGTCGTTACCATTTCATAACGACCCGAACAGAGCGACAAGAAATCTATATATCGTCCTGTGGTATAATGCCACAGGACGAACGATTTATTTAGTGACTATAACCATTTTGTGAGTTGAGACAATGAATAAGTGGTTGTCCCAACTCAAAAATGCGTGATTATATGGACTAACGAAAAGTGAGTCCGTGCAATCACTGTTTGACTGTGCTCAACTCATTTTTTTTCCCGCTGTGTATATTCCAGGCTCCATTTCTCTCGCTGCATATTATCTAAAAGCTAAAAAAACGTATATCTCCTAAAATATTGGAAATATCGACTTCGACTACTCTTCAACTTTTGTTTGTTTTGATCTAGGGATGCTAAATCCACTGTCAAACCTTGATGCGTGGGATATCGTAGCATCTCCCCAGACAATTTTTCTAAAACCACTTTCCTCAACGTTTCACACCATTTTGAGCTCCAATGAAAATCTGAAAATAAACGCTTTTCATGAAAACATACCTTCCTCTTTGAGGACGCAAAAAATGCTTATATCAGTATTAGTCATCAAAGAATATTCAACGGAATGACTTTTAATTTCTGGGTCAATCGATTGTTTGCAGATATACCAAAGACAACGGTAAGCGGCGAGTCAACAGCAGAAGCAGGATCGCCGGCTGAAGGACGTTCGCCACCCTCGTCGGCAAAGCAACAGCAGAAGGAGAACGACCAAGAGGGTGAGAAAGAAGGAACAGCTGACGACAAGGACAAAGAGGAGGAGGCAGCGACGAGGATACAGGCGGCGTTTCGCGGTCATCACGCAAGAAAGAGTATGAAAGAGACGGAAGGATCGGCGCAGCAAAAGGGGACCAAATCGGAGGAGGACAGGGAACCCACGCAGGAGGAACTACAAGAAGAGTTCCGAGCGGATGACAAGGGTGAGTTTAGCGCGTGGCATTTCGTTTTACTTCTAAGGGAATCACCCTTTAGTCTCCCAAGCGTTTTGTAGGGCTGCTGCTTTTTTTCGATTTTCTTGTCTCCTATTCCCTCGCTGGGTTTCCACTTCGACCCATTTTTTCCTCATTACCAGAGGCCGATCTTGGCTTCCAGACCTTTTCAGATCCGATGGTGACGACACGTTCAGAAATTCGATTGGGTCGTCCGGACGTTGATTGATTTCTTTGCCAGATTAAATTTTCTTTACGCTTGTCGACCACTCTGTATCACACTGACAGCTAGCACGACAGAAAATTCATTTTCATGTCACTGCAGATCTAGACGAAATAAAAAAACGGATCAGATATGAAGAAATTGTCACTTTTTGTTGCTCCAACCAGAATTGGTTGGAATATTAAACGGAAAGCGGCGATTTAATTTACGAATTGCTCACCGCAATTTTTATCTTCCTTCGGGTAGAGCCGAAAAAAATTCTCTGACATCAATTTTCCAGCAATATTTATTTGTCGTTGAATTTTTGTTATATCGTTGAGGCGTTACTTTTGTAAAAGTGACAATTTATTATCTTTTCTGAACCTACTTGTTAAAAAAAACGTTGGGGCGGAAATGGCCATAATTTCAATGAAAAAAATATTACAAATAATTTCCTAATTAAATAATATTGGACAATTTTGGCCGCGGTAAATTGTTATTCATTTTTTCAAGTTAGTTCAAGTTAGTCATAAAGATCAAGTTGAATAATGTGCACTGTTAAAAATGATTGTAAATTTACTGTGACAATATGAAATTTGAAAAGAAATATGAAAAAAACTTGCTACTGGCGTAATCGCAAGACGTGACTTACTCATCACGATTTCTACTGGCGTCACGTTACTGTCGTGAAGTTAGTTTGTGAAGTTATTTTATATTATTTTACATACTTTGTATGTGATGAAAAAGTAAATGTTTGTTACTGGTGTGAAATTTTTATCGAGAATTTACTGGGTTATAGTGACTAATAATATGTGAATTTCGCACATTAATGGTAATCTACATTTTTCACTATAATTTATCATGAACGCGTTTGTAAATTCGAATTTTGCGCCTTCACATCTCTCTTTCGTTTCGATGGTATTATTGTCGGCATTGCGATAGTTTGACAGTCGGATTTACATTTTATTTCATATTTCAAAAGTTTCGAATATTATGGTGTGTATGAGCAGCATTTGGAATTGGTATAAAATGCTATACGAGAGATAAAATAAATTAAAAAAACTATGATGCGATGAGTGCATGAGTGTTTATAATCTAATATCAAGAGTGATGATAACCTCAAATGTGTTTGTCTTGAATTTTTACATTCTTTTTTTAAAATTTTAATCTAACATATGGTGTGAATATTCATAGTATGTTCTTATTGAAAACTGCTCAAGATCATTGCAGTTCTTTTTTTTAGTGAATGTGTAACACAATAACACAAGAAAGTAACATATTTCAGGTAATATACATTTTTTACAACAGTTTCAGATGTTTTATGTGAGTGATTGAAAAGACAAAATCTTCTATATACTAAATCTCTTGTTGTTCATTGCTTATTTGCTGGTAATACTATTTGTATGTATCACATTGAAGCATAATATCTTTTATATTAGCTTGCGGTACAAAAATAAATACATTTTTTTTTTTTGTATTTAAGGTAAAGTATCACAAGTAGTGAAAATTTTGGATTGGATTTCAATACCAAACCCAGGATTTGAATGCAGAAGGCACACAAAAAATTTCATTTCAGTCCATAGATTTTTTCAAAAGTTATTGTGGTTTTGGACGGTAAATACAGACAGACAAACAGACAGACAGACAGACAGACAGACAGACAGACAGACAGACAGACAGACAAACGGACGGACGGACGGACGGACGGACGGACGGACGGACGGACGGACGGACGGACGGACGGACGGACGGACGGACGGATAGACAGACAGACAGACAGACAGACAGACAGACAGACAGACAGACAGACAGACAGACAGACAGACAGACAGACAGACAGACAGACAGACAGACAGACAGACAGACAGACAAGACAGACAGACAGACAGACAGACAGACAGACAGACAGACAGACAGACAGACAGACAGACAGACAGACAGACAGACAAACGGACGGACGGACGGACGGACGGACGGACGGACGGACGGACGGACGGATAGACAGACAGACAGACAGACAGACAGACAGACAGACAGACAGACAGACAGACAGACAGACAGACAGACAGACAGACAGACAGACAGACAGACAGACAGACAGACAGACAAGACAGACAGACAGACAGACAGACAGACAGACAGACAGACAGACAGACAGACAGACAAGACAGACAGACAGACAGACAGACAGACAGACAGACAGACAGACAGACAGACAGACAGACAGACAGACAGACAGACAGACAGACAGACAGACAAGACAGACAGACAGACAGACAGACAGACAGACAAGACAGACAGACAGACAGACAGACAAGACAGACAGACAGACAGACAGACAGACAGACAGACAAGACAGACAGACAGACAGACAGACAGACAGACAGACAGACAGACAGACAGACAGACAGACAGACAGACAGACAGAAATGAGTAAATGTGTTTTTTGGAATCTAGGACACTCAAAACATGTATTTCCATCAAAATCTGAGGGTCGAATTTTTTTTGGATTGCAATACTTTCTCTCTTACATACTTTGTATGTGATGAGGAAGTAAAAACGTATGTGAAATAATGATTAGTATAAGATTCATTGTAAAATAACATTAGTAGAGTAAATTTAACTTTAACTTTTCAAATATTTTTATGAACTTTACGTTACTTCTGTACTAATCTAGTTATTACGTGACCAAAATTGTAAAATTTCAGTCAATAGCTTAATATTGGTTAACCAATTTGTAAATTCATGTACAGAACTTTTATATCCGTATACAAATTAGTAGTTCATCATGACGGAATTTTTCAAGCCGTTAATTTTCATGCGTGTTGGTAACATAAATATTGAATGCGGATAATAAATTTTCAATGAACCACAACTGTAATGTCGGAAATTCAAAAACATTGTTTCCATTGTGAGTAGCTTTTTAATTTTTAAATAAACATGTGTACGAAATTTGCAAATCACATGCGAAAAAAAAATACATAACGTAAATTCCTAGTATTTTGTAATCGTAAATTTACAAATTTCTCAAATCTTTTTCACAAAGTTGTGAATAAAAAATTCCTCTTCTGTACTGTAATTTTGTAGTAAATTTTTTTAACAGTGCAAAAGAAATATCCAGAAATGTAAATAAATTTGAATATATTCTGTTTAATCATTGAAAACACTTGGATAGTCACTAAAGTAGAAGCACCAACATTTTATAAAATCACACGAGAGAAATAAAGGGGATGAAATGTTATAGCTTGCGATATATCAGCACCTGTAAAAAGAAATAATAAAAAACCAGGATAACATGATTGCGAAATTTTCGATGTTCACGTGAACTACTTCAACGAGTTATCTCGGTCCACATTTTCATATACTGCTCGTGCGGATGCCCTTAATATGTGCTACATACACATGGGAATGCCCAGTAATTCCCAAGGCAGTAGTGTAATATTCAGTCGAGCTATGTGGTATTCCTGTATATGTGTACTGTAGGTAACGTCTATACATCCACGTGCGTAATAGCAGAATCCAATAATTTGACGGCGCTATATATTCTACTGTATGATATATGCGGATATTTTCTGGTACGTTGCACGCTCCAGCTGTGGCTGCAATTGCAGTTGCATCTCGAACTACCTAGTGTTGGTCACGAGGGACTCGACGAAGCACGACTCCGAGTACTACGACGACGAGAATGAAATGTGCAGCGGCTGTTGCTGATATACTTTTTTTTTCGCACTCCAAACGCCCGCACGTATACTATTAGAGAAATAAAAAAAAATATACATTTCCGAACTCATACTTCGCATAAATTTTACGGTGGACCATAAAGTACAAATAGAGTTGCTGTAATTTTTTATGAATAATTTACGTTCCTACATCAAAATAAATCATGTACTGATCTTTTTTTTGTAACTTATAAAACGAAGGTTAATAATGGTCATTAAAAAAACGGCTCATGAAAGTTTGTGTCTTATTTTTATGTTTTTATAGATTAACACATTTTATGCATTTTATAAATTTTACGGTGGACCATAAAGTAGAAATAGAGTCACCGCAATTTTTTGTTAATAATTTACGGTATCGTACGTCAAAATAAATCATGTATTGACATTTTACTTTCTCATCACATACAAAGTATGTAAGAGAGAAAGTATTGCAAACCAAAAAAAATTCGGTACTCAGATTTTCATGGAAATACATGTTTTGAGTGTCCTAGATTCCAAAAAACACATTTACTCATTTCTGTCTGTCTGTCTGGCATCTGTATACATACACACGACAGAAACCACAATAACTTTTGAAAAAATCTATGGACTGAAATGAAATTTTTTGTGTGCCTTCTGCATTCAAATCCTGGTTTTGGTATTGAAATCCAATCCAAAATCTTCACTACTTCTGATACTTTACCTTAAATACAAAAAAAAATGTAATTTATTTTTGTACCGCAAGCTAATATAAAAGATATTATGCTTCAATGTGATACATACAAATAGTATTACCAGCAAATAAGCAATGAACAACAAGAGATTTAGTATATAGAAGATTTTGTCTTTTCAATCACTCACATAATACATCTTAAACTGTTGTAAAAAATTTATATTGCCTGAAATATGTTACTTTCTTGTGTTATTGTGTTACACATTCACTAAAAAAAAGAACTGCAATGATCTTGAGCAGTTTTCAATGAGAACATACTATGAATATTCACACCATATGTTAGATTAAAATTTTAAAAAAGAATGTAAAAATTCAAGACAAACACATTTGAGGTTATCATCACTCTTGATGTTAGACTATAAACACTCATGCACTCATCGCATCATAGTTTTTTTTATTTATTTTGTCACTCGTATAGCATTTTATACCAATTCCAAATGCTGCTCATACACACCATAATATTCGAAACTTTTGAAATATTAAATAAAATGTAAATCCGACTGTTAAACTATCGCAAAGCCGACAATAAATACCATCGAAACGAAAGAGAGATGTGAAGGCGCGTGCAGGCGCGCGATGTCATGATCGATTTTTCGCGCGCGCGAAATTCGAATGTACAAACGCGTTCTTGACAAATTATAGTGAAAAATGTAGATTACAATTAATGTGCGAAATTCACACATTATTAGTCACTATAACCCAGTAAATTCACGATAAAAATTTCACACCAGTAACAAATATTTACTTTTTCATCACATACAAAGTATGTAAAATAATATAATAACTTCACGAACTAACTTCACGACAGTAACGTGACGCCAGTAGCAATCGTGATGAGAAAGTCACGTCTTGCGATCACGCCAGTAACAAGTTTTTTTTGTGATTTATAAAACGAAGATTAATAATGGTCTTTTAAAAAACTGCTTATGAAAGTTTGTGTCTTATTTTTATGTTTTTATAGATTAACACATTTTATGCAATTTATAAATTTTACGGTGGACCATAAAGTAGAAAAAGAGTTGCCGCAATTTTTTTTGTTAATAATTTACGGTATCGTACATCAAAATAAATCATGTATTGACATTTTTTTTGTGACTTATAAAACGTAGATTAATAATGGTCTTTTAAAAAACTGCTTATGAAAGTTTGTCTTATTTTTATGTTTTTATAGATTAACACATTTTATGCAATTTATAAATTTTACGGTGGACCATAAAGTAGAAATAGAGTTGCCGCAATTTTTTTTGTTAATAATTTACGGTATCGTACGTCAAAATAAATCATGTATTGATATTTTTTTGTGACTTATAAAACGTAGATTAATAATGGTCTTTAAAAAAACTGCTTGTGAAAGTTTGTGTCTTATTTTTATGTTTTTATAGATTAACACATTTTATGCAATTTATCAATTTTCATGTGGACCATAAAGTAGAAATAGAGTTGCCGCAATTTTTTTGTTAATAATTTACGGTATCGTACGTCAAAATAAATCATGTATTGATATTTTTTTGTGACTTATAAAACGTAGATTAATAATGGTCTTTAAAAAAACTGCTTATCGAAGTTTGTGTCTTATTTTTATGTTTTTATAGATTAACACATTTTATGTAATTTATCAATTTTATGGTGAACCATAAAGTAGAAATAGAGTTGCCGCAATTTTTTTGTTAATAATTTACGGTATCGTACATCAACATAAATCATGTATTGACATTTTTCTTGTGACTTATAAAACGTAGATTAATAATGGTCTTTAAAAAAACTGCTTATGAAAGTTTGTGTCTTATTTTTATGTTTTTATAGATTAACACATTTTATGTAATTTATAAATTTTACGGTGAACCATAAAGTAGAAATAGAGTTGCCGCAATTTTTTTGTTAATAATTTACGGTATCGTACATCAAAATAAATCATGTATTGACATTTTTCTTGTGACTTATAAAACGTAGATTAATAATGGTCTTTAAAAAAACTGCTTATGAAAGTTTGTGTCTTATTTTTATGTTTTTAAAGATTAACACATTTTATGCAATTTATAAATTTTCAGGTGAACCATAACGTAGAAACAGAGTTGGCGCAATTTTTTTTGTTAATAATTTACGGTATCGTACGTCAAAATAAATCATGTATTGATATTTTTTTGTGACTTATAAAACGTAGATTAATAATGGTCTTTAAAAAAACTGCTTATCGAAGTTTGTGTCTTATTTTTATGTTTTTATAGATTAACACATTTTATGTAATTTATCAATTTTACGGTGAACCATAAAGTAGAAATAGAGTTGCCGCAATTTTTTTGTTAATAATTTACGGTATCGTACATCAAAATAAATCATGTATTGACATTTTTCTTGTGACTTATAAAACGTAGAT
This sequence comes from Ephialtes manifestator, assembly GCA_963970395.1. Taxonomy (NCBI): domain Eukaryota; kingdom Metazoa; phylum Arthropoda; class Insecta; order Hymenoptera; family Ichneumonidae; genus Ephialtes; species Ephialtes manifestator. The sequence goes on along the minus strand of OZ019969.1, from coordinate 9,100,205 downwards.
TAATAATGGTCTTTAAAAAAACTGCTTATGAAAGTTTGTGTCTTATTTTCATATTTTTGTAGATTAACACATTTTATGCAATTTATAAATTGTACGGTGGACCATAAAGTAGAAATAGACTTGCCGCAATTTTTTATTAATAATTTACGGTATCCTACGTCAAAATAAATCATATATTGACATTTTTTTGTGACTTATAAAACGTAGATTAATAATGGTCTTTAAAAAAACTACTTATGAAAGTTTGTGTCTTATTTTTATGTTTTTATACATTAACACATTTTATGCAATTTATAAATTTTACGGTGGACCATAAAGTAGAAATAGAGTTGCCGCAATTTTTTTGTTAATAATTTACGGTATCGTACGTCAAAATAAATCATGTATTGATATTTTTTTGTGACTTATAAAACGTAGATTAATAATGGTCTTTAAAAAAACTGCTTATGAAAGTTTGTGTCTTATTTTCATATTTTTGTAGATTAACATATTTTATGCAATTTATAAATTGTACGGTGGACCATAAAGTAGAAATAGACTTGCCGCAATTTTTTATTAATAATTTACGGTACCCTACGTCAAAATAAATCATGTATTGACATTTTTCTTGTGACTTATAAAATGTAGATTAATAATGGTCTTTAAAAAAACTGCTTATGAAAGTTTGTGTCTTATTTTTATGTTTTTAAAGATTAACACATTTTATGCAATTTATAAATTTTCAGATGAACCATAAAGTAGAAATAGAGTTGCCGCAATTTTTTTGTTACTAATTTACGGTATCGTACATCAAAATAAATCATGTATTGACATTTTTTTTGTGACTTATAAAACGTAGATTAATAATGGTCTTTAAAAAAACTGATTATGAAAGTTTGTGTCTTATTTTTATGTTTTTATAGATTAACACATTTTATGCAATTGATAAATTTTACGGTGGACCATAAAGTAGAAATGGAGTTGCCGCAATTTTTTTGTTAATAATTTACGGTATCGTACGTCAAAATAAATCATGTATTGACATTTTTTTTTGTGACTTATAAAACGAAGATTAATAATGGTCCTTAAAAAAAACTACTTATGAAAGTTTGTGTCTTATTTTTATGTTTTTATACATTAACACATTTTATGCAATTGATAAATTTTACGGTGGACCATAAAGTAGAAATAGACTTGCCGAAATTTCTTATTAATAATTTACGGTATCCTACATCAAAATAAATTATGTATTGATCTTTTTTTTTGTGACTTATAAAACGAAGATTAATAATGGTCTTTAAAAAAACTGCTTATGCAAATTTGTGTCTTATTTTTATGTTTTTATAAATTAATTATGTGCAATTAAGATTAGAGGCACTACATCACCGAGAAAGGAACATTTTTTTCGAAACATGAATTCGAAGACAAATTAATTTTTATAAAAATGTTCATCTCCTGGAAAGAAAAGAATAAAGGTAAACGTTTACTATTGATTTATAGAAAACCATTTGCAGTGCAATTGAAATTTTAAAAAGGTGGAAAAAGAATAAAGAAATTAATAATAATTTGAAACATTTTTAGTATACTATAAAAATATTTTATAAAGCAAATATGAGTTAGAGCTTTAAAAACCCTATTTTTTATTTCTCTTTTCTTTGAAGTTTTCATAGATAGATTCTGTTTATAAATCGGCTTTGAGAAAAGAGCAGAATGATGGGACATTCTTTGATAAGTTTATAGAGAAATAGATAGAGTGCTATTGCAATCAATAAAAAAGTAGAAATTGAATAAGGCAGGGTAGTTAAAAAGTTTACGAAGCGATGAGCCGTTAATGCTGTGGAAAACTCATTGATAGTTGATAATTAAATATCGATTTAGTGTTATCCAGACGAGGGATGAGTCTGGATCGTTTCACGACTTTCCAAGCGATTCATTCGTGGTTTTTATACGATTTTTTTTAAATTTCTACCTTTTTATCTTTTTTTTATCTTAACTTCACTTTGGGCCCATTGCCAATTCGGCGAGTTTCCGGTGACGATCCATCGACCCGGTTTTATATCCAAGTTGGAAAAATGTTCAGGTTCTGCTTTATCTGTATCGCGCTGCTGCTAGACGATTCACCTCAGGAAACCATTTCGCGGTTTATTACCCAGAGAAAACCCTGAGCTTCGTTTTTCCCGTATCACGTGATATACCTTCGTGCCACGTATTATTCTTTTTTACTCCTTCTCCTTTTTTACTCTACTTAGAGTTCCATGATATTGAGCTACGGAGGTTGGCAAGTCTTCACTGTTGTTTTCTTAAGAAAAGCTTAAAAATTTACGGCACCAAAAAATTTCCACGTAAATTACACTCTTCGCACTTCGCATTATGATTGTTTTTTTCTTTTCTTTTTACAGACTGTCATCATATTTAACACTCGATTAATAGTGAAACCAGCTACAAAATGAATGCAAAGTAGAACTTTGCACATTGCTTCCTCATTCTTTTTCGCAGACGCAAAAAGTCTTGAAAGAATCTTTGAAAGAATCTTTAAAGGAATCTTGAAAACAATCACGTATAGGATCCGGAGCAAGATTCTTTCCAGGATTCTTTTCAATATTCTTTCTATCCGAAAGCGTTCTGAGAATCTAACAAAGAATTTTCGAAAGAATCTTGAAAAGCGTCTTTAAGGGGTTAGGCCACTCTAGAATTTTCGAAAAATCGATTTTTTTTCTCCTTGGAAATAACTCATTAGGGTTTCTAGAATGCTGTCCCAAAAGATTATTGCAGGCAAAAATTTGTAAATGCCCCATTTTCGATTTTTAATGGGAGGCCGCCCGGTTAGCAGCCCCAGTGGGGTTAAGTCCGGCTGGTGGTTACATTCCAGCACTGGCCCAAGGCTGGCCGAGCCTCGCGTATTGGCACAGTCTCAGGCCAGTACTGGGATGTAACCTCGAGCCAGGCCTCACCTACCTGGGAGGGAACCTCTTTTGTGTGCGCTTCGGTAAAGGTACTGAGAAGGGTCAAAGCAGGTATACGGCAGATAAACGCGTTTATCTCAAAACTGCTCTTTTCAAGTTGGCCGGAAACATGACTCAAAAAGTTTACCACCGATTTATTTGAAATTTTGGATATATCTTCAAAAATACATTATCTACAGAAGTACGTAGGATTTTTTTTAAGTTGCATAGTTTTTTTGTTATTGACAATTTTCGAACGATTTTTAAGCCACATTTTGGAACTTTCACTTTAGCTGCTCGCCATTTTGTCAAAAATGCCTGTATCGAAAAAATTCTACGTACTTCTCTAGCTACTGTTATGTATAAGTGAAAACCATTAAAAAACTCATCATAATTAAAAAATTACTGAAGCTGTGTGTCCGGCCGTGGATTCCAAAAAAAAAGAAATGTCATCGCAACAACGCTGTACAGCCGCCATTTTTAAATTAATGACTATGAAAAAATTACTATATATAGTTAATGATATGTACAATAAATACCCTTTCTCAAAAAATCGATGTCTCTAATAGATTTTCTGAAAAAAAATTCCAAAAAAGCCTTTTTTGTGGCCCTCTAGAGTGGCGTAACCCCTTAAGAGAATCGTGAAAAGATTACGTCCATTAAACAGAAAAATCGTTGAAAGAATTTTAATGAAATTCTTCAGAGGAATCGAGCGAAACCTGTTGTGGCTTTCCCTTGTTGTCGAGACAGTATATTTCGGTACGTCAACGAAGGGTAAACCCCTCGTGTGTAGTCGAACGCAGAAAAGCTTTCCAGTCTTATATATACGCTGAGGCTTCAAACCACTTGCGAGAAACGCTCCGTCCGTTCGCCACCTAGTGACATCATACGAAACACTGGTGGACAATACTCCGCTAGATGGCGAGCGGTCGAAGCGTTTCTCGCAAGTGACTTGAAGCCTGAACGTATATAAGACTGCAAAGCTGTCCTGAGTTCGACTATACACGAGGGGTTTACCCTTCGTTGACGTATCGAAATGTACTGCGTCGACACCAAGGGAAAGCAACAACAGGTTTCACTCGATTCCTCTGAAAATTTTCATTAAGATTCTTTCAACGATTTTTCTGTTTAATGGACGGAATCTTTTCACGATTCTCTTAAAGCCGCTTTTCAAGATTCTTTCGAAAATTCTTTGAAAGATTCTCAGAACGCTTTCGGATAGAAAGATTCTCAGAACGCTTTCGGATAAAAAGATTCTCAGAACGCTTTCGGATAGAAAGATTCTCAGAACGCTTTCGGATAGAAAGATTCTCAGAACGCTTTCGGATAGAAAGATTCTCAGAACGTTTTCGGATAGAAAGATTCTCAGAACGCTTTCGGATAGAAAGATTCTCAGAACGCTTTCGGATAGAAACAATCTTGAAAAGAATCCTGGAAAGAATCTTGCTCCGGATCCTATACGTGATTCTTTTCAAGATTCCTTTAAAGATTCTTTCAAGACTTTTTTAAAGATTCTTTAAAAGATTCTTCACAAGATTCTAATTTTCTACGCGGGTCCTCTATCAGAAAGTTTCTTTATTTTATTTTTGGCTTCCTCATGGAGGGAGCTTTGCAAAAGATGAAAATTATTGACGAAGTTGATGATTTCTGGCGTTTTACGAAATCCAGAGCAACACCAATAAATTTTTATAAAATTCGAAATCACCTAAAATCCGAACCGCTTTACCAGTGCCGTAATTGGGCATATGAACGCCCTGTGCAGACTACTTATTTGGCGCCCCTTTTTGCCACAAATTACGCGAGCCAAATAAAGTGCATAAACCCTATGTCTCCAAAGAAGAGGGATATAAAAAAAATTGTTTCATTGAAACTTTTTTTGCAATTTTGTAATAATTAGACAAAATATTGCATAAAGTTCTTTAAAACCCAAAAAATCTTTTTTAAATAGTTAAAAACAAAGCAATATAAATATGACAGAAAATACCTTAAAATCTAACACGTCTTGCCTTCGCACTCGCAAAATCAATATTTGTAATCAATATTTTTATTGATTACAACAGCTATTTCATTTTTAATTGAAAATTTAGCCAGGTTTGTCAATCGTTCTTGCCCCATGGTTGTTCTCAGGTACGATTTTATCATTTTAAGTTTGCTGAAAAGTTGACATATATGTGCTGTCGAAGGAAATATGTAACAACGACAAGTCCCGAGCTGACTAGAAGCGCATGTACGTATGTTCGCAGTGTACGCACATTCCGCGTCCCAATAGCACGAATGCGACAAAACTGCCAATCGTGTAAACTAAAATTTTGCAGCTTTCTCAAAGTATAGTTAGCCGCGGTTACTGATAGGTGGCGCTTATACATTCAGGAAACATACTACCGGCTGGTAACTCTGACACGAGCGAAGATTTCAATTTTTAGTTGCTACATCTCGAACCCATATGTCATTCACCGTGCTTTGTGTTTAGGGACTCGATTATGCTGAACCCAATTCACATATAAACTAACTGCAGTTCTTAAAAATCGCAGAAAAAAATAGCGCCCCCTCGGCATCTGCGCCCTGTGCAACCGCACACTCTGCACATGCCTAGTTACGGTACTGCGCTTTACCAATTATCACCAAATTTGGTACGTAGCAGGGCAGAATATTATTTTTCCTCTGTAGAAAATTTCAGTCGATTAGTTGAAATTTTACCTGAATTAGAGCAAAACGAAAATTTTTCGAAAAATTCATAATCTTAGAAAAACCGAACCGCTTTACCAATTTGGCCCAAATTCAATACCAAAGGTTGTATCACTTTGATCCATTTTAATACGAAGTTTCAGCCCGATAGCGAAAAATTCGTTCGAACTAGAGCATTTACGTACATTTTTCACAATTTCAAAATTCTTATAAAAATGAAATGCGTTAAGCGATTTTTGTAAAATGTATACCAATTGAAGATTAGCCAGTATTGTACATATTGTTTAAATTTTAGATGATTCGGTCGAATACTTTATAAGTTACAGTTATTATATGAATTTTTGGACTTTCATCACACACATACATACATCCGGACAATTTTTCTAAACCACTTTTCTCAACATTTCAGACCATTTGAAACGTTTTAGCATGAAAATCTAAAAAAAAAAATGTCATTAAAACAAAGCTTTCTCTTTGCGGAAACAAAATGGAAAATGATTCTTGTTTGTATGTTAACAGTTCCGAAAAGATATTAATTAGCCATTGAATATATTTATTATTTTTATTTCATTATTAAACCGATGCATAGCAGTGCACGGGAAAAAATAATTGGTTGAATAGACTCGAATCGACAAATTGATTGGAACAATAAACTTGTTGGTTACAGAAATGGATGGGCCAGCAAAATAATTGGTTGGCTACCAACGCTACTAATTGGGTGTCACACCCAACGAATTTGTTGATCTAACCAAAAAATTGGTTAACCTAATTAACTTAGTCGCCTAAAGTGTATTTAGCCATGCTAATGATTGAGGCAACCAATTATTTCTTTCCGAATCAAAAGCTCTGAACATTCATCGAAATGGAAGCAAATGTGTTCGTCGTTGACTTACAATTAGTTAACTTTTATAGTGACTATTATTAAAAAAATATTGACCCACAAAGTGAGTCAACTAGGGTCTGTGTTTTATTTTCATAACATATCTTATAATATCATCATAAGGCTTTTGCTTTGGTATCCTTATTGATTATTTGCCCGACAATATCACAATTCTTAAAATTGTATTGAGTACGAATAAATAAAATAATATATGAACTTTTACTTAAAAAATAATAATTTTAGTCCTAACAATATTCTTTGCTTGACTATTATTTTTTTACTTCTACGCTTTGATTTTCTTAGCTCGTCCGTCTGTGGCAAGAAATTCTCCGTTTTCTTTAGTTTTTTATTAATTTTTTTTTCCACGTGTAACTTTCTTCTCTTTATGTAACTTTATTCTACTGTATGAGAATACAGTAGAAATTCAATAAAAATGAAGCTGCCGTATCGGCCAGGTTTTCCGCAGTTTTTCTATGGAAATGCGATACAAGGTCTTTAGAAATGGGATGGGGAATAAAGAGGAGGGGATAGTAAAAGCCAATAGGCGTGCTGAAGAATAACCAATAAAAAAATATTTTTATTATTACTTTTAAAAAATATAAAAAAATACATCGAAAATAATTTGATGAAATATTATAAATATTTATCGCAAACTATTGCACTTGCGTTGTATTTAGCTCACTGCATTTATTAATAATTATTATACTTTATTATAGTGAAACTGTCTAAACCAATTAAGCTTAAACATTTTCTACATATATACCAATATTTTCTCATCAGCCATTTAATTTGAACTTGAATATAATTCCAGAAAATATGTACCACCAGAGAAAAATAATAATCAATAATTAAATTTACGCCCTGATTTTTTTATCATTCCTTAAAAAACAAAAAAAAAACAAAAATAATCTGTCTACTTCGACGAAAATCACCTATGTCGATTTTATGACGTTTTTTAAATAATAAAAAAATCATTGAAGCTGAGTTTAATAAACTTCTTTCCTCCTTTAAAATTATTTAGTAAATAGTTATTAAATCCTTATTAAAATATTGTATTTTTAAGAAATTACGTGATAAAAATTTCTGATCGTCAATCGTTGACATTATAGATCCAATAAATTGCAATCCTCATTATTCACAGGGTTAAAATCCACTTTAAAGTAGTATGTGCGTCTTGTCTGACGTCACATAAGTTCGAGGGAGATTGAGAGAGAATTACGAACAGTTCTCGACGAGATCAAAATCTGATAAAAAATCAAGCTAATGGAAGCCCGCGTAAAAATGATGTGTCCAGGATGGAGTCTGGGCAGTCCGGGATGGAGTCTGGGTAGTCCAGGATGGAGAATGGGATTTAATCCGATCCCATTGTCCATCTTGGATTCCATCCTGGACTGCCCAGAGTCCATCCTGGAATGCCCGGACTCCATCCTGGATTCTGTCCTGGATTCCATCCTGGACTCCGCATCTTTTTTACGCGGGAGGTGCTTAAGAGATTATTTTGGCACAATAATAATTAAAAAATGTTATTAACATCTTTAATTTTTAAATTTAAAAAAAAACTCAATTTACAAACATCACACAAAATTTTGAAAAAATTCATACGTATGCAGAAAAATTAAAGAATCATTTTCATAACAAAAAAAATTAGGTTGCCGGGTATTACGTTGAACAATTATTTATTTCGGTAATTTGTAAATAACAGTTTTTAATTATTATTGTGTCAAAGTAATCTCTTTAGCACCTTCTATATGCTTAATTTTTTTCAGATTTGTATCTCATCGAGAACTGTTCGTAATTCTCTCTCAATCTCCCTCGAACTTATGCGACGTCAGATAAGACACTCATACTATCTTAAGGAGGTTCATCACAAATATAAAAATGTAGAGAAAAATCTGAAAATATTATCGCATATTCGATAATTTGTGACGAATGTGCCAATTATTTGTGGCCACGAATTATTTGGGAATTTTTACCTACATTCATACAAAATTAAAGTATTTTTTGCATCCTATTTAACATGGGCTCTTATGACATGTCAGCTCCATCGCTTTATAACTCGGAAAAAAATGCAGAGAAAAAATTAAAACCTTGCTATTTCACTGTAGTTACAGTTGTTTCATTGTAGCATTGCATTGTAAATACCACTAACAAAATTAGACTGATTGTCTTCTTTGTTTATGAGAATTTTTGAATGAAAGCACAACTATTGCAGTTGTTTACAGCTTGCCGATATAACAGGCAGGAAGTACGGCAACGTCGGAGAGTTATGCTAGGGTTATGCGATTCAAACGATCTTGTATAGATAAACGTGGTTGAGCGTTTTCATTGAAAATCGAATATTCGATTCGTTTTTTCCTATCCTTTCCGTTTTGTACTCGTTTTAACATATGGTTATAGCACTTTTCACTAATAAGCTTCCCTTTTCACCTGTAACGTCGACCTGCCGTGATTGCTCAAGCATAACTGCTGAACTGTCAGCTGGTGGTCGCCACCATGACACTCATGGGGGAGCCCACCTATCCTCCACATCCCGATTCTCCACCACATCGATCCGACACATCCAGTCCTCCACCATTCAGTTCTACACACACCTTTTCCTACGCAACCTGTTCCTACACACTGTCTATCCGACACATCCCGATCCGACACAAAGCGATTCTCCACCGTTTTTCTGCACATTTTCGCCATCTAGTGACATCGTACGAAACACTTATAAGGTAAACGTACCAATGGTGGGACAGGTCCCAATTGAGGGACACTAAAGGGATATTTGAAGATATTAAGGGTTTAATGGATGAAATATTTAAAAATAACTCTTCCAATTGTATCTGTTATAGATAATTAACTTACGCGAAAAAAATTCATGTTTTTCATCGTAAATTGAAAATTTAAATAATAAGTATATTAGCGGACCTATGGTGTTCGAGCTTTTTCAGCAAATCCCTAAACCAATTAGCTAAGGAGAGCCGAATAATCATTAATATGATACCCCGGAGATTATAGTTCGTTCGAGACTTTCCATAGGTATTTCAAATTCAGAAATTCTTAAAATTTAAGATTACACTGTCAAATATTACGTACAATATCTTAAAACTCGTAATTTTTGTGTCCCGTTATTGGAGCTGACCGAATATACGTTGGCACCACTGTCCAACGTATGTTCCGCGACTAGGGTAAGTAGTAAGCAATCTCACTGCGACCCAGAGCCGGGACACAATCGCACGATTGACATTTTAACGCAGATGTTGGGTTATGCGGTATCAAGAACTTCATTGTTAATTTATTCAAATATATATTATAACCGGCTTCCCTTTTTATTAGGAGGGGAAGGGGTTAGTGAAAAGACGTAATAAAAAGAAAATAATTATAAGAAAAATAACCAAACTCGATTTAATACGGCTACAAAAATCTCAATACAAAAAACAAAAGAAAAACTCAATACAATAACTCTAAATAAAGGGACTCTAATAACTCGCATTGACTAAATAATTATAATGGCAAAACTCGAATGGGCGCCAGCTACGTGACGTGTAGCACCGTTGGGGGGGGGGGGGGGGAGGGGGGACTGCGCAAGACGGGGGGAAATTTTCAGAGTCCGGAGGACGTCGAAAATTTTCTAAGTCCGGCCGACGTCGAAAAATTTCAGAGTCCGAGAGGAGCTGAAATTTTTCTAAGTCCGACTCTGTCGAAAATTTTCTAAGTCCCAAGACTGTCGAAAATTTTCTAAGTCCGGGCGACGTCGAAAAATTTCAGAGTCCGAGAGGAGCCGAAATTTTTCTAAGTCCGACTCGGTCGAAAATTTTCTAAGTCCCAAGACTGTCGAAAATTTTCTAAGTCCGGGCGACGTCGAAAAATTTCAGAGTCCAGCACGGTCGGGTGGGGGAAATAGTGGGGGTTACCGGTGGCAGGGACTCTGGGTGTCAAGGGGGGGAAATATGCAAATTACCGGGGACAAAAAAAGATTAATAACCAACTATGGCCAAATGGGGAAAAATTAATAACAAAAAGATGGCAAAACAGGGAAAAATTAATAACAAAAATATGGCAAAAAGTGGGGTAACTCGGCTAGCCAAAAGAGAGACGATTTCAGGGGGAAGGGTTCCCGAACTCGATGGCTTCTTAATTATTACCTCGGTATGGCTGAAAGGGGGGGGGGGGTGGCATGGGAATATTCGCTAATGGGGCAAAAATATAAATAAAATCGGAAAGAAAATTAATGTTAACTATCGCCGAGATAGTCGCGATCACCACCACACTACCTCGCACGCAGAAAACAAAATAATCGCTAACGAATTCGAATGACAACGTGCCGGTCTCCACGGGGTGGCAGCCGGTTGACTCGATATAAAAATGAAAACTAAAAACTCTAATAACTTAAAAAATACAGGGCGAAAAGGGGGAAAAGTGGTCTCAGAACAAACAAAAATTATTCACGCTAATTATCACACACACACACACAATCCTAGTCCTGTGGACAACTCCCACGAGGACTCGCAAACTTTACTATAATGTTTTCGGGAGGACACGGCGACGGCGAAGCTCGAAGTGATAAGCAACGGTCATCCTTCTTCTTCCTCGATGTTTTCGGAGACCCTCGTCGATCCTCGGGACTCGTCGGCTCCCGAGCACTACGGAGCTTCGACATCGATCAACGGATCGAGTGTGGCTGGTCAGTGGCGCTCGAGCAGTGTAGTGGCGAGGCAGCGTAGCACAGCTGGCTGGAGTGATTGCCGCGGGCCGTTTGAGTGCCGCTGGCGATCCTAGTAGTGCGAGTACACCCACGCAGTTGGGCGGCTAACTCCAACTTATGTCCACACGCGTGTGGAGGCTACTCGTGTGGTGCGGGGTGTACTCATCAGCTGGCTCGGATGCTGTCCGGGGTCAGATGGTTTTTCCAGCCCACACTCTCCCCACGTCACTCTGTCTAAGCTGCCGTAGCCTCTTATCTCGTCCTTGAGGGCCTCCATGGTCTTCGGGGGGCTATTACTCATTTCACATTCATACTAGGGATGGGAAGGGGGGTAAAGGGGGGAATTTCTACACAAAATATTCCTATAAACTAAATCCAAAAATACTGCTCTAAAATACTAAAACAAAATATAAGCGGAGTGTGATGGCCTTCGAGCCAGCCTGCGGGGTGGAGCTGATACAAAATCTACCGTGTTACAATATATATATTTTTTATAAACATATACGTTTTATTTATTGCATCATAGGTGTAAATATGTGTACCGCCCATTTTTTGGCATTTCTTTTCAAGCAGATGCATTAAAATTTGTAGATGTCCACCGATACGTACATGTGATGTCCCGACGGTGGGACATGCACAAAAATACCCGTCCTGGCACTGGTACATCTGCACTTTTCAGCGTTTTGATCAATAACTATTTATCAAACAATCAGAAATATTTTTATTGTATAGTTTTTGGAAACTAGAAACTCTAACCTTACAATTCGTTACCACCATTTGCTACAATGATTAATATATTCATGCGAAAATTGGCATACAAACCAGACACCGCCTTAAACGTCCCGCCATTGGTACGTTTACCTTATTCAATACTCCGCTAGATGGCGAGCGGTCGAAGCGTTTCTCGCAAGTGACTTGAAGCCTGAACGTATATAAGACTGCAAAGCTGTTCTGAGTTCGACTATACACGAGGGGTTTACCCTTCGTTGAAGTACCGAAATTTACTGTCTCGACACCAAGGGAAAGTAACAACAGGTTTTGCTCGATTCTTCTGAAGAATTTCATTAAGATTCTTCCAAAGATTCTCAAAACGCTTTCAGATGGAAAAAATCTTGAAAAGAATCCTGGAAAGAATCTTGCTCCGGCTCCTATGCGTGATTCTTTTCAAGATTCCTGTAAAGATTCTTTCAAGACTTTTTTAAAGATTCTTTAAAAGATTCTTCACAAGATTCTTTTTTTCTACGAGGGATACGACAACCGCTACCCGTGCAGAAATTAGTTCGGGCAGCCGCAATTAAATAAGGGGCCTTTTTAGGTATAAACGTGGCATCCACAATAGGGAATCTACTCTAGAACCCTACTAGGCTCAACAGAGGCGGCCACGACAAACTTCGGGGCCTAATCAGGCTCAAATGTGGAACCCTCACTAGGGTCGCTCATATTGAGCCTTTAAAGGGTAGTACTTTCAAGCGTGACTAGCCTAGTAGGCCCCCTTCTACAATTAGGGCAATCTAGAAAGGCCCAAGTTGGAGCTCCAACTATATTTCTGCACGGGTACGCACTCCTCACCGTGCGCACGTACTGACGAACCTCCTTAATCGGATTCTTTTTATACACATGCTGTGAAACTCCTTGTGGTTTTTATTATTAGTGTGAGACGTCCTTGTAAGCTTTGTTTATCCACCTCTCGTTTACTCAATAACCATCACCTGTTCACAGAGCTCTGTAACGCTGCGACGAAGATCCAGGCATCATTCCGTGGCCACATGTCGAGAAAAGAACAAGCGGGTGGATCCGTGGGAAAAGCGGTTGGTGAATATGTGGACAATGCCGCTGCAAAAATAGAGGAAAAGGTGAGTACATACACAGAGCATAGATATAAGCACAGAACCATACACCGCAGGTATATACACATAGAGTATATATATATACACGAACAGTAAAAACACCGCACGTTTGGCGCGAGCACAATATTGTTTCTCGAAAAGGTAATAAAGTCTACGTGAACGAATAGAGCCGGAAGAAGCTATACCGCACAATTGTCGCGCGGACATTGAAAAATAATAAAGTAAAGAGCCTGACAGGTAATATAGTTCGAGTGGGGAGAATATTTGCTCGTAACACTTCGTATTTGCTATGGAATCTACCTCAAACGATCTTACAAAAATCGATCCACCATAGATATGACAACTACGACGGTCTCTCATTTATTTTATCCGATAAATACCTCTCGGTAGCTTTCCAAGACTTACACAAGCGTCAATAACACTGAATGCCAAAAAGGATTATACAATTTAATTAACTTTAAATCATTGTTATGCAGTACAAAATATTTTTGGAAAATATGTCGAGACCTTTTTTATGAACATTAATAATTTTTTTTTTAATTTTTGTTAGATACTTTATGAGTTAAAAACGTCACTCTTGAAATTTTTCAAATTTTGGCTGGATTTGAGATACTAAATGTTTTTCGAGAAATTTTCATAAAAAATACTTTCCAATTGTCGAATTTTTTATTTTGTTCCTAACTACTATGACTAATGTTATTACTAACAACAACTTTTTATTTTATAAATGTCTCTCTATAGCTATCGAAAATTTGTAGAATAGTTAATAGAAAACAGCAAGTATCATTCTTTAAAAAAAATTCATAATGAATTCAATTTGCTATATTCGTCAAACGCCGTATACAATATTGTATGGAAATAAGAAATTGCTGAATCATCAACTTATCGAAAAGTTTTTACAGACACTACTAAATAATTCAATTATTAGTTAGATGTTTTATATACTATAAACCTAACAACTCTTCAACTTTTCGAATTTTTTGAAAAAGTTTTCATAAAAACATACATTTAGGCGTCCATCTCTTTAAAAAAATGGTCCACTGATAGAAATTCGATTTGATTATAATATCAAATTATATCAGATACATAGTAGTTAATGTATGTAATATTTTCAATAAATAAAAATAATGATAATAACAGTAGCGAATTTCTTTCTAAACAAACTATAAATATTTTTATTGTTTATTGCTAGTTTTTTGTACTAAAAACATAACAGTTCTTAACCTTTACCAAAATGTCTGCTACACATTGAGTTAATGACTGACATCAAAGCTATTTTCACAAAAATAGACTCACGCGTCCAGACATTAAAAAAACAATAGCCCACTGATAAAAATCAGATTTTATCTCTAGTATGGGACCCGCATTACCGAATTCACTTCGTGATCTCACGACTACCATCAATTTTCTCAAATAGCGTGTTAAAGTTTGAGCGACGAGGGCGAAACGAAGGCAAAAGCAGGAAAGTTTGCTAGTACATAACATGTGTTCAAGGGTAGGAGGGAGTGGGGTTAAATGGCAACGCGAGGCATAATGGCTACGGGGCAGGATGGAACAGGGGCGTAATGGCACTCCTCATTAAAATGGCACCAGCGTAGTGGAGAACGGGGGAATCGCAGTCACTAAGGAATATTTGCTTTTTTCTGTAAATAAAACATCGTTTCTGCCAAAAAGTAATGGTTGCTGGATACTTCATCAACTATTATTGAAAATGAACAGCATGAAAATCACGAAAGCAATCGTATAAATGGATTTTTCATTCTTTTTCAAAACATGTGCAGCGACTGCCATTATCCGACGATTTGGGTAATCATGGTCGCCTTTTGGGGAACTGCGGTCAATTACGAGATATCTACAGTCACATTTGGGGCAATAGCATCGGGTCGTTATCTTTTGTTGTTTAGCTGACAACTATTTTTTATACAAGGCGATTTTATAGAAACCAATACCATATTACGGAAAATATAATTGTTTTTAATTTTTTTTTATTTCCTCGTGAAAATATAACGCTTATCAATATAGCTATTATAAATCACAGTCTTTTGGTACAGTTATCTATCCTCTCTTAAAATGTATTAATATAACTCATTTTATACTGTCTTGCGTGAACATTTAATAATATAACAGTCTCTTTTAAAGTATAACAAAACCTGAGATAAATTTTCTCAGCGCAACTTTACTATACTATCAGTTTCTTTTAATAAAAAATCTAACCTCAAAAATTCTAGCCTCATGTCAACACCGAAATCGCCATCAAATTGAACACATTTCTACGTATATTTTTCAATTCGTCAATTCTTATTCGTTTCTAAGTTATTACTAAGTCATTAGTTGAACTGAATTTCTATTATTAATGCATACATACCGCGATGTTTACGGCGAAAAATTCATTTGACGTGCGCCGGCGAATTGTGCCGGTAATTCACTGGCGTCCCTCGACTACCATTGCCCCGCGCACGTGATCGTCGTGACCCCGACAACCGCGAAGACTTTTTATATCATATTTCAATATATTTATTTACGGAATCAACATTTTAACATGGGGAAATTGAAGCTACAAGTCCGAAAAATACATGAAAAACGGTTAGATGCGATTTTAACGTCAATAACCCAGATAGACAAACGTGCCGTGGAAGTATCCTATTGTGTCACTGTGGCAGCATAAACGCGTCACACAACGGCATGCTATGTCGGAATTAACGTAGCGATGTACGTCCGAATTGAGCTATTATGTGACGGCATACCGTGCCGTGCAGGCTTAGTGGCATTCCACTGTCGCCATGATGTAAACTCAGATCATGTCTCCATGGTGCCATAATTGGTCCATGTTGTGGTGTGAACGTCTGAGGTGTGAACGTCATTCTGTTACTATGGTGTCATTTTTATACAATTTTTAAAATGATAAATGCAGCACGGTGGCAGCATAATGGTGGCACGCTATGCTGTGCTGAAAGTCGTTATGGATATTTTTTTATTGTCAGCTAGACATTTTTAGTTTTAGTTTTTTTCTTGTCTAACATTTCAAATTCCGAGTCAAAAGAATAAGACAGAACAGATTCTTTTATCTTCTTCAATATTAAAGGGTTGGTAAACCCAAGAGGTTTGACACATTCAAAGAGTAGACCCCTCGTGTGTAGTCGAACACAGGAAAACTTTGCATTCTTATATATACGCTCAGGCTTCAAAACACTTGCGAGAAACGCTCCGTCCGTTCGCCATCTAGCGGAGAATTAGGCACCAGTGTTTCGTATGATACCACTAGATGGCGAACGGACGACGCGTTTCTCGCAAGTGTTTTGAAGCCTGAGCGTATATATAAGAATGCAAAGCTGCCTGAGTTCGACTACACACGAAGGGTCTACTTTTCGAATGTGTCAAACCTCTCGGGCGTACCAACCCTTTAATATCGGAGAAGATAAAAGATTCTGTTCTGTCTTACACTTTTGACTCGCGATTTGAAATGTTAGACAAGAAAAAAAACTAAAACATAATGCAAGTAACAGATACAAAGAAATAAAACGCTTACGATTCCTAACTAACAGTCAAGATCGATAACGATTTTTAGCGCAGCATGGTATACCACCATTATGCTGTCACCGTGCTGCAATTACCATCCCAAATATTCTGCAAAAATGGCACCATAGTAACAGAATGACGTTCACACCTCAGACACTCAGTGATACGACATGGAGCAATTATGGCACCATAGAGACACGATCTGAACTTGAAGCATGGCGACATTGTAGTGCCACTAGTGCACCACGCCATAATTTTTAAGTACCACAAATATGGCTTGGCGTCATGAAAAGATGGCACGGTATGCCGTCACATAATAGCTCAATTCAGACGTACATCGCTGCGTTAATTCCGACATAGCATGCCGTTGTGTGACGCGTTTATGCTGTTCCTGTGCCACCAAATGTCTATCTGGGTAAGTTACGCAAAACCCTTATTTAAAATACTGCTTTTCTTATAAAAAAAGAGTGCATAATCTAAAAATCATTTCATTTGTTTATTTTTTCGTAGTATAATTGGCACGGAGTATTAAATTAGTTAATTAGTATATACGTAAGCTGATTGAACAAAAAAAAGTTTGATACATTCACTAGTTGATGCAAAAATAAGGTGACCGACATTGCCCGGTGACTGCGATTCCCCCGTTCTCCCCTACGCTGAAATCGTAAAAGAATTATGGTTCAATTGCTATGATATTAATCTCACGATATCTTTGAAATTAAATTTAACAGAATATAAACATTTATTGTTCTTTACATCGAAAACTTAACGCATTTTATATTTATTTTGAATTACATTCGACGGAGGTTTTACAAATATATTCAACAATATCCTCATCGACATCAGCACACGAAAAGTGTGTCTATTTTTCACGCGTATTGCAACGTATTCACAATTCGATTGTGAATACAAGCCACTGCAAAAGATGGTGTATCCTCTTCAGCAGGTGTATCCTCTTCAGCACACGGAGAGAAAAATCTGGTAATTTAAAAAAAAATATAGTTGGACCGACGATAATCTAACTATAAACTATAATTCCCAGGAGGAACGTCTATATTTTATGATTATAGCAAATATAAGAAAATAGTTGGATGAACCATTAATATAATTCCCAGGAGGGACGTTTATATTTTATGGTTTTAGCAAATATAATTATAGTAGCAATCATCAAAATAATAATAGTTTCAAAAACTATTTTAATAGTTTCAAATATGCCGTTTCGTTGCATATACGATTTCAACGTTTGTTTCCAATAACCTTGCAAGTATCGTTTATTAAACTATATTATCATCGCTTCAACCATGAAACATTGCAAGCCTTCCTATATTCGTTTTATCATGTGAAATCGTTAAATTAACGATATGCTTTTCTCTCAGTGCAGTCGCAAATGAGTTGGACTTTTTTGTTCAATAATTCGAGGCATTGTCATTATTAATATTATTCGTTATGATATGAAGAACATTTGTGTAAATTAACAACCTTCTTGCTATGTGTCGAAGAACTATTTTTCTTTTTCCGCCGTTCGCTTTGGGTCAAGTAAAAATGTGAAAAACTTGGCATTTTGCTTCGTCATAGAGAAAACTTTGTTCTCGTGTAAAAAAAAATTTCTGGGTATTCATATCGAAAAAAGCTGTTTAGAAAAAATGTGCGAATCGGATGTGTGGCGGGATCGCAAAATTCAAACCGGTGTATCTCAAGAACGGCTTTAACAATCAATCTGAAATTTGGCACACTGGTAGAGCAGCAAAGTCCCTTCGAATGTATAAATTTACGAAAAAATTGAAACATTTATTCAGATTTTATAAGACTTTGAATTTTTCGAAAAATGTTTGTATGTTCTCCAGCCGCCGCAATTTTTTAGCTAGTGAGCTAAATAGTTCTTTACAAATAAAGTAATGGAAAATTATGGTTGCTATTGAATTTGAGCGATATCCATAAAGCGGTTCAGATTTTATAGTATTTTGAATTTTCGAAAAATTGATGTTTTCATTCTAATTCAAGTTAACTTCGACCAACCCTGCTCAAATCTTCAACAAGGATGAATTAATATCCAGGTGTAGTGGATATCGAATTTGGTGAAAATCTGTAAAGAGGTTCGGATTTTATAGAATTTTGAACTATCGAAAAATTGATGTTGTCGTTATAATTTAAGTCAACTTTGACTAATTCAGAAAATTTTATACGAGATACTGAATTCAAATTTGGTGCACATACGAATTAATATGGAACAAAGTTGAGGTATAAATTCGACATGATTCGGTCGAGCGATACAAATTTTATGACACTTTGAATTTTTAGAATAACTTCACTCGAGCCAAAACAAGCCTGCAAAGTAGAACCTTGCAAATTATTTTTCATCCTCATTATTTTTTGCTTTTTGCAAAGCTTCCTCTATGAGAAAGCCAAAATCGACCAACATTCTATCTCACGGAGATAGGTTTGTAAAAAAAAGCAAAAAATAATAAGGAATCAATTTGCAAGGTTCTACTTTCTTTTAATTTGAAATATATTTGTGCAAATTAATAAGACTCGTCGATGTACGAATTTTTATTTTCATATGTCACATTTTACTCCGGTTCTAGGATGCCCCATATCGTTCGTGCTTCACTGAGAGAAAAATAATTTCTTTTTTAACTTGGCGTCGAGTCGCTACCGCGACTGTTGATGGTAATTAAAAAAAATACAGTTAGTCCGACGATAACTTAACTATAAAGTATAATTCCCAGGAGGGACGTCTCTATTTTATGGTTATAGCAAAAATAAGAAAATAATTGCATCAACCATAAATATAATTCCCAGGAGGAACGTCTCTATTTTATGGTTATAGCAAAAAACAATTACAGTAGCAGTCATCAAAATGATAATAGTTTCGTATATGCCGTTTCTTTTTATATACGATTTCAACGTTTGTATCCAATAACTCCCGTGCAGAAATTGTGGCAAGGATCCAGCTGGATCCTGCCTAGTATTCCCATCTTCCGGTCGGATTCCAGTCGATCATCGGATCGGCTTCCAGAGATGGGATGTAACGTGCGGAAACTGGATTCCGATCGGGATTTCGAACTGGGATCCGATCCGATGGCTGACTGAAGTCCAGCCGCTAGATGGGCATACTAGACTGAATCCACCTGGATCCTTGAATACCAAGCTGATTCCAGCTGGAACCCTGTCGAAATTTCCGCATGGGCAGCGACGAGAACGCGTCTGGGGACACATGAACCGCACACGTTGTTACAATCACGCGAGTTAAGGAAAAGTTTTTCGTACGGGTATTCTACAACATTTTACTGCATAAAGGGTGAAGTAAAATTAGTTCCGCACAAATCGTTGAGTAACGGGAAGACGATCCGGATTCTATTCAGAATCCAAGTAGAACCCCTCTTAGGGTAACCATAACAAATTCCGATGCACGGTAATACAGCTCCTCGTTAAGAATTGAGTTCCGATCCGGAATCCATCCCGATTCTACATAGGACGACTCTCTTAGGGTAACCCTAGCAAATCCTAATCGATGATAAACTATCATCGAGTGCGTAACCAGAAATCTATTTGGGATCTATTCGGATTCCAAGTTGGATAATTCATGTATGGAAATCCGAGCCAATCGAGATCAGGATCGAGTTTCAAACTGGGACGCCCAGACTGATTTCTACATGGGTAATGGGTAATGGGTAATTGGAAAATACAAATCGGGATCTTTTGAGGACACCTTGCCAATAACTGATTTTACTTTCCAAATTCGGATCTGCCTGGATTCTTACAAGGAAACCCTACATCAGGGTACCTTGTATTTCCCCTAGTTACGCTAATAATTAATTTTACTTTCCAAATTGGGATCCGTCTAGATTCATACCAGGACACCACTTTTGAGGAACCCCTGACAAATCCAGATAGAAATCCGATCGTAAATCGGGACTCCCTGAATGATTTCTGCACAGAGCGGGCGGGGGTCAAAATAGCGAATGACCAAAAAAGCGAGTTTCAAAATAAGGAACGTCTAATTATGGAATGACCATCATTATGAAATTCGCTATTTTAGCCAGTTGCTATTTTGACCATTCGCTATTTTAGCCATTTGCTATTTTAACCATTCGCTATTTTGATTGCATTTTAATAGGATGATGGTCAAAATAGCGAATGGCTGAAATAGCAAATTTCATAATGATGGTCATTCCAGATTCAGATGTGCCTTATTTCAAATCCTCTATTTTAACCATTCGCTATTTTTGTCATTTGCTATTTTGACCTCCACCCTCTTGTTACGCGTTCATTAAAACTATAGTTAGTCTCAACTATATGCTTTTCTCTCAGTGTGTCGTGCCAATATGCCCCACGTTGTCGTTTCGCCGCTGTTCCATCGTGCCCCGTAGCCATTACGCCCCACTTTACCATTTTGCCCCGCTCTATAGACAGATAGGCGTGTGAGGGAAAGGGAGGAAGGAGAAGACGATCGCGTGGTAAGCAAATAACGCCTGTTCGCCACCACCTTAACCATCAAGCGTCAGGATAGTTCGCAACACTCGCGGGTATTTTCCTCCAGTTTGCGAGGAGGCAAAATCGCTTGCCCACACCGCGCTGCCACCTCGCTCACTATATACACACACCAATACTAGCTGTACTCATGCACACCGAGCTATCGGCACGCCGACAGTTTTCGGTTATCGGCCTGGCATCTGAGCGAACCACTGCGCATATATATATGTATCACGTGGATTCCTGTAAACCCGATAGCCCGAGCTGCACTTGCAGCAGCGACGAACGTGATCTATTCTATGTACGGTCATCACACATTCTATGTACAATGTTACATACATGTATATTTATGTGTGTATGTATATATGTATATGTATATATTTACTAGTGTATGGTCCACTGTAGATACTAGATTAGTCTCGTTTGTGTCAGGTGCATGCGATAGGACACACAGCAAGCCTGGAGCACTATTCTCCAAAAGCAACAGTACAAGCCTCCATGTATATACACATATGTGTAGTCGATATATATTGGAGTATGTATTGCTCTGGAAAAGTGAATTGGAGTTGAGCTGGTCGACGTTCCATATTATCTGGATTTAGCTGATCTTGATGCTTTAAGGATGATTCACATATAAATATATTAAAAGAACTAAAGCTTAGATGAGAATTTTTTAAATGAAGATTAAATTTAATCCAAGAGGTATATCATCAAATTTCTATCCATTTTATTTTTTTATTTTTTAGGGCTATAGTAAAAAAGTATTGGTAACACAATTGCAAAAAATTAATAAATTGGATTAAGGGGATGCTGGAGTAGATTTTATTACCGACTTTGGTCGGTAAAAACAGGCTTTTTCGTAGTTTTGATTATTCTTCGATAATACGCTACACACATGCTTCAAATTTTACACGGTTGTAATATCAACATAAACGAGTGGACGTACATTCGAATATTTGGTGAAAACGTACAATAAATGAAAAAAATCGTGTTTTACTAAACCTCCCGAAATCAAAATGGCCACCAGGGTTTGACAGCATCGCCTGTTTGGTAAGATATAAAAGATTCTGGAACTCACATTCGTTAAATCGAAGTGTACGTCCATTCTTTAGCGTTCTCTGAATATTATACGAGCGTCGAAAAGTCAATTACACAAAAGGAATCCACGCAAAACCCAGACTACGTTCACGTAGTCTGTTCGCGATCAGAGTGGGTCAAGAAGAGCGCGAATGAAGTTTCCCGATTGCAACACAAGTGGCGCCGATGTAGTCTGTTTCCTTTTGGCAAAAGCTCCGAGCCTTTGCAACGTGACCGTAGTATACTCTATACATGGATTTGGCTTGTGTATTTGACATTCTGATGGTTTTCGAATATTCAGAAATCAACACAGAACTGACGTCCGGTCTGATTTTACACATCTAATTTCCAGAAACTATTAAACCTTACGGCAAAGGTCAGCTGACATATCGTGTGCGGCCATATTGCTTTTCGGGAGATTCAGTAGCTTTTGCCAAAAGTAAACAGACTACGTCGGCGCCACCTATGTCCTGATCGAAAAAATTACCGACCAAAGTCGGCAAAAAAATCTGCTTCAGCATCCCCTTAAATGATGTTATTTAATTAGACGTTCGGTATTATCTGGATTTAGCTGATCTTGATGCTTTAAGGATGATTCACATATAAATGAGGGATTCCACGGGACTTTCGCCACCCCCAAAAAAAAAAAAATCTCAAATTTTATCTAAAAATCAGGTTCAGCGGTGTCTATTGATGGACCAAATTTCAAAATTCTAAAAAAATAGTTGACCGGAATATGCAAATTTTTTCGTTTTTTATCGTTTTTCACTTAATCTGTAATATCTCAGAAACTATTGATCGTATCGTAATCATTAAAAGACGAAAATGTGCATTTTTTTATGGCCAACAAGACAAAAATATATTCAAAATTAATTGCTTAATTTCAGGTCACATTTTATGGAAAAAACAACAAAATTATTTTTTTTATGGTTGGACTTCAGATTTTTTGATCGGACAAATTGTCTCGGAATCTTTGAGTGATCGCCGAATTTTGAGTATTTTTTTTTTCATGGGATGGCCCAATGCTGTGACGTTACAGCAATCTGAATGTTTTTAATATATATAAAAAAATCCATATTCAAAATTAAAATTAATTAAAATGGTTGGACTTCAGATTTTTTCACCGGACAAATTGCCTCGGAATCTTTGAGTGATCGCCGAATTTTGAGTATTTTTTTTTTCATGGGATGGCCCAATACTGTGAGGTTACAGCAATTTGAATGTTACAGCAATTTGAAAGATTCAAACTGCTGTAACCTCACAGCATTGGGCCATCCCATGAAAAAATAAATACTCAAAATTCGGCGATCACTCAAAGATTCCGAGGCAATTTGTCCGGTGAAAAAATCTGAAGTCCAACCATTTTAATTAATTTTAATTTTGAATATGGATTTTTTTATATATATTAAAAACATTCAGATTGCTGTAACGTCACAGCATTGGGCCATCCCATGAAAAAAAAAATACTCAAAATTCGGCGATCACTCAAAGATTCCGAGACAATTTGTCCGATCAAAAAATCTGAAGTCCAACCATAAAAAAAAATTTTTTTTTTTTGTTTTTTCCATAAAATGTGACCTGAAATTAAGCAATTAATTTTGAATATATTTTTTTCTTGTTGGCCATAAAAAAATGCACATTTTCGTCTTGTAAAGATTTCGATACGATCAGTAGTTTCTGAGATATTACAGATTAAATGAAAAATGATAAAAAACGAAAAAATTTGCATATTCCGGTCAACTATTTTTTTAGAATTTTGAAATTTGGTCCATCAATAGACACCGCTGAACCTGATTTTCAGATAAAATTTCCCTCATATATATTAATAGAATTAAAGCTTAGATAAGAATTTTTTAAATGAAACTTAAATTTAATCGAAGAAATATATACATTTATATCATCAAATTTCTATCCATTTTATTTTTTATATTTTATTACAGTAAAAAAGTATTGATAACGCAACTTCAAAAAATAAAGAAATTGGATTAAATAAAAATAATTGTTAATTAATTAGAGAGGTTAAGCAACGAATATTTTTATTCGGCTATAATTTGAGTAGAACGTGCTTAATTAATTTTTTTCTATGTTGTCCTTGATTTTTAATAATCATGTTGGCTGAAAGAGATTAAACAATTATTTGGAAAAATATGGTTCAACATTCTTTTACAAAACTGCATCTTTTGCTTGGAATGTAAATCTGCTGATTTGAATTTATTTGTGAATTTGAAATATTAGTATTCTCCATTTTTTTTCAAATTATAATACATTAATTATTTTCTTATGAAAAGGAATAAATTTTTTCAAAATCTTATTGAATAATATATTATTTTGTATATTTTTTCGAATTTTTTGAAATGTTATTTCGAAGTAATTTACAAATTTCGATTTTCCAATCAATTTTTAGATTGGAATTGTATTTGCGATTCATCCTTAAATCGTACTCCTCAAAAATTATTGCCCACAACATTGAGCCATTATCAATGATCGAGCGTTATGAATGAAAAAACTAAAAAGTCGTAAAAACTTCGCTTTTTTTCTTTTTTATGTACTGTCTTTACGACCGAAGTAGTTGAGTAAAGAAATTCACTCATTATTGCCATTTATGTCATATCGACGTCAACGAAATAATCTTTATTTATTGTTTATTAAAATGAGAATTTATTGTCCATAAAAAAGTAGTTATTAATATTAATCTTAGGAGGATTGAATCTTTATTGGAAAATAAGTCATCTTACGCGCCATTTAAGAGAATCAATAAATAATGTATAGACGAAAAGTGTCAGAGTATGGATAGAGAGTTGGATGGAGTATCGGATTTTACGCTAGCGTCAATAATCGCTTAATCTCTTAATAGATGCAAGCCCGAGCCGTTTGTGATCGCTCGCGCGTAAGTTTAATAATATTTACGCGTTCACTACGCAGCTTACTATTTGGTATAATGTTTGCGGGATAAACGCTTACGGCGCTTAATTATGCTACGAATTTATTTCGATGAGCTACCCCTTGGCTATGAAAGCGAATAAACTAGCGATCGATTCGGCAAAGGTGAGTAGATCGCACCGTGCAATCTATGAAGCCCCTGGTACGTATGAGGCATTCCATGTCAATTCAATCAATAAAAACAAAGATTTTCTCATATCATTTCTAAAAAGTTGCAAATTAGAACTTTGAACATTAGTTCCTCATTAATTTTTATTTTTCACATAGCCACCATTATGAGTAATTTTACTTATTAATTTTTGCTTCCTCTTAGACAAAACTTTGTAAAAAATGAAAATTAATAATGAAACAATGTGCAAAGTAGAACTTTACAACTTTGGAAACTTGTTCTTGAAAAATTCAAAATCACGTGAAATCGAAACCACTTTACCGATGGCTACCAAATTTATTAGGTAACACCGCAGAACGTCATTTTTTATCTGTAGAAAATTTCAGTTGATTTGGTGAGATTGGACGCGAGTTGGAGCAAAATGAATACTTTTTGAAAAATTCAAAATCCCATAAAAATCGAACTTTTTTACAGATTCATTCCAAATTCAATAAAGATCCTCCATTAACATAGCTTCATTCATAAATAATTATTTTGCTCAATAGCTAAAAATTTGGGGGTACTAGAGAGCGGACACATATTTTTCGAAAATTGCAGAGACAAATAAAGTTTTAACATATTGTTGAATTAAAAAAAAAAATTACCACAAACAAAGGCGTCGACCTGCTTCACATGTTTGCTAAATTTCAGCGCGAAATATGTAAGTTTGAATTTTGAGTGACGGCCACAGACGCACATTTTTTTCTAAACCTGTTTTCTTTTAGCGAAAAAATTTTTACACGAAAGCAAAGCGTCTTCTATGTAGAAGCAAAAATTAAATTAAATTTCAACAAACACACCAAATTTTTCTTTTTTCCAACATTTTTGTGATGAGGACTTCAATTTTATTTTTATTTCTTCACTCAAATAGTTACATTTTCGGAACAGTGCATCGTATCAAAACTTTTGAAAACATGAAGTAAGAAAGTCCTATTAATTGTCACATTAGTACACTATTAATTATCTGACGAAAAACCGCAATTGTGTTATTAAATTTTCGATACGATAAACTGCTCCTCAGACATCACTGTTTGGGTAAATACAAATTTCCACTTAAAATTTTATATAAAAAAATTGGTTAATACTGCAATTTAGTTGTATTTGTTGGAATTATATGAAGTGATTTTTTTAAATTATGAGAATATTTCTTTTTTTGTGTAACCAAACTGATATGAAATACCTCATATGTAGCTCGATATTGAAGCATTTATAACCATGGCTGGTGGAAATATTGAGGTGCCCACTCAGCCCTTCTCGTTCGCACTAATGAATATTCTGCTGTGCAAGAACTTCGTAGCAGCAACATTCACATTGCTATTCCAGTCTGCTATCTCATCTTGCCTACGTTTATCGCTGATGATACTGTGAAATTATATGATATTATCGAAAAGTTAGGATGGACTCTCGAGCTTTGAGTAGTCAACTCATCGCAAAACGATAATTAAATAAGCAATTACGGTTAACGGGATGGAAATAAACTTTCCATGGAATATTCATAAGTACCATTTCCAATATCATTGCTTTACACACACTATTTCGTATAGCCTCTCCACGAGAGATATTTGAGGTAATTGATTTGAAGGCCTTTGAAATCTAATTAGGGAATCACGTGCGTAATTATTTGAATACTGAATTCGTAATCTCCTAATAAACGCCTGATTGAGTAAATATAACCTTTCCACTAAAATCAATAATGTAATATTGTAATGAATTTAGATACAGAAATGTTGGGACATTGTGCAAATTAATTAGAATGTTTAGATGGGGAAAACACAACAACGTTAATAACTATCCCCAGTGCCGTAATTAGCCATATGAACGCCCTGCGCAGACTACTTATTTGGCGATCTTCTTTGCCACAAATTACGCGAGCCAAATAAAGTGCATAAACCCTATGTCTCCAAAGAAGAGGGAAATAAAAAAAAATTGTTTCATTGAAACTTTTTTCGCAATTTTGTAATAATTAGACAAAAAATTGCATCAAGTTCTTTAAAACACAAAAAATCTTTTTTAAATAATTAAAAACAAAGGAATATAAATATGACAGAAAATACCTTAAAATCTAACACGTCTTGCCTTCGCACTCGCAAAATCGTCTATTATGCTGTTGTAATCAATATTTTTTGCTATTTCATTTTTAATTGATAATTTAGCGAGGTTTGTCAATCGTTCTTGCCCCATGGTTGTTCTCAGGTACGACTTTATCATTTTAAGTTTGCTGAAAAGTTGACATATATGTGCTGTCCAAGGAAATATGTAACAACGACAAGTCCCGAGCTGACTAGAAGCGCATGTACGTATGTTCGCAGTGTACGCACATTCCGCGTCCCAATAGCACGAATGCGACAAAACTGCCAATCGTGTAAACTCAAATTTTGCAGCTTTCTCAAAGTATAGTTAGCCGCGGTTACTGATAGGTGGCGCTTATACATTCAGGAAACATACTACCGGCTGGTAACTCTGACACGAATGAAGATTTCTATTTTTAGATGCTACATCTCGAACCCATATGTCATTCACCGTGCTTTGTGCTTAGGGACCCGATTATGCTGAACTCAATTCACATATAAACTAACTGCTGTTCTTAAAAATCGCAGTAATAAAAAATAGCGCCCCCTCGGCATCCGCGCCCTGTGCAACCGCACACTCTGCACATGCCTAGTTACGGCACTGACTATCCCATTAACTTTCAAAAGCACTATCTATTTTTTAGGCGTGATTTGATATTACTTATTAATTTTAAATATTACCTCATATTGATAAGCAATTGTACAAACATTTTACCGGTTAAATCATCAATGGCACTTACGACATATGAAAATTTGACATGAATCGAAAAAATGTATGTGATAAATATAAGAATATTCAAATCTAGTGTTCAAATTGTAACATTTAATATAAAGCAGCTTGAATTATATATGGTAACCTGGCCAGGTTCGAGTCGGAAATTGGACCAGATCCTGGCCACGATCAAGTCGGAAACTGGGCAGATCCTGGCCAGGATTTTTTCAGGTCACCTCAAATATTTTTCATCGAACGGGATATGCTAGGGTTTCCCTAAAAGGGACATCCTACTTAGGATCTAATGTCCTACTTGATTCATTGCTTCAGAATAGGAATTTACATACTCAATTATCTTGCAGCTTCCCGTGCAGAAATTAGTTCGGGGTGCCGTGATTAAATAAGGGGCCTTTTTAGGTATAAACGTGGCATCCACAATAGGGAATCTACTCTAGACAGAGGCGGCCACGGCAAATTTCGGGGCCTAATCAGGCTTAAATGTGGAACCCTCATTAGGGTCGCCCATATTGAGCCTCTAAAGGGTAGTACTTTCAAGCGTGACTAACCTAGTAGGGCCCCTACTATAATTAGGGCAATCTAGAAAGGGCCAAGTTGGAGCCCCAACTATATTTCTGCTCGGGTTTGTAATAGTCATATTGCATTGATCGGAAGCGATGTAGTAGTGGATTTGTTATGTTTATAGACAAATAAGTGATCAATATTAGGAAAATCAGTTATAAAACCGCGTACTACAGAGAAACTGAACAGAAATTTATTGCGATTCATTTAAACACAATCAAACATTTTCTTACTGCAAATCACCTCAAAACGGACGCGAACACAATACTTAATGATTCCCAAAGACTGTTTAATGGTCTGCAAGTTTCTGATGATTATTCGAACTATTATAGAAATAATTCCATACGAATTTGATACTACAAGTTACTAAAGTTAGAAAATCCATATTTAAGCCTCCGCACCAGAGTGAAACAGAACAGAACTTCATTGTGATTGATCTAACCAAAATCGAACAATTCTACACTACAGTGGACTCGAAAACCGGAGACCCAATGTTTCCAAATGACGATTCAACAACCCACAAGTTCTCGATGGTCACTCGAATTCTACTTGAAAACTTCCCACAGAAATTTGGATGCCACTAGTTAGAATTGTTAGGTTTACTGATGGGAAATTGGACTCCCAATCAAGAGTAGTCCAAAGTGGAACCGCAATAACTATCGGTTATTGGGAATTTCGTGAACTCGAAGGTACCACTGGACTTGAGATGGTGAAGGTGAGAGCTGGAATGCATATCGGAGGAGTTACGATGTGCAACTGGCGCAGAGTCTACGATCATTGTATCGTACACAGTTTCCACGGCAATTTCCTCGAAACTCTCCAGGACTCGAACGTGAAATCAATGAACGAGCAACATCGCAGTCCATGTTCACGATAGCCCGATTCTCCGTTGGTTTCATCTGCTTCAGCTCTGGAAACTATATGGCGGCCCTCCCGGGGATACGAAGAGCGGTTGACGAGCTGCTGGAATATGAGCAGCCTGCGTGCCAGTCTATCGGAAAGTTCGACAGATGTCTAATGCACATCACCCACGCATCCATTCTGTAATAAAGTACACAAGAGCCAATGGAAAGAGAAATCAGAAATGAGAACAAAGAGAAATTACTGTTGGGTTTCTTAGGAAACTTTGCAGTGGATTTGTTGATGTTGTTAAATGGAGAAAACATATTTCAGAAGTTGCACAGTGTGTGGAGAATATCCAAGACCTACTTTGACTACTCGGAAAGGCAGAGGTTTCCCATAGGAATTTGATGCCGTTAACTATTAATGTCAGCAAGTTCTATTCTAAATCTTTACATGAGAGTGAAACAAGAATAGAAAATAATAGTGATAGAACCAACACCTAATTCACACATCCACTGTGTATCAAAGCACTCAAGACCGAAGGGAGATAGCAACCAGAAGTGAAAACAAGGAGGAATTAGTGTTGGCCTTTCTGAAAAGCTTCGCAGGAGCTTTGTTGTTGTTGTTAAAGTGGAGAAAATAAATGACAAAGATTGCATAGTGAACATCAAATACCTACTTTGATTATACCAAAAGACATAGGAAGGAGATGGAAATTTGATGCCAGTAGTTATCAATATCCGGTAATTCAGTTCCTAAGTCTTCACAACAGAGTGAAACAGAATCGACTTTATATCGATTGAAAAACATCTGATCTACGCATTCAACTCTGTAATGAAGCACCTAAGAGTTAATAGAAATAGAAATCAAAAGTGGAAAAAAGAGGAATTACGTTTGGGGTTTCTGGAAAGGTTCGTTACAGTTTTGATTATGTTGTTAACGTGGAGAAAACGTATTACAGACGTTGAACGATGCGTGGAGAACATCAAAGACCTAGTTTGGCTACACTGAGAAACAGGGTATTGTATAGAATAAGAAGTTTCAAGTCGATTTCCAATACAAGTGCATTTTCTTCGCATCCACTCTGTAATAAAGTACACAAGAGCCAATGGAAATAGAAATCAGAAATGAAAAGAAAGAGAAATTACTGTTGGGTTTTCTGGGAGGTTTTGCAGTGGATTTGTTGATGTTGTTAACCTGGAGTAAACACAT
Organism: Ephialtes manifestator; assembly: GCA_963970395.1. Taxonomy (NCBI): domain Eukaryota; kingdom Metazoa; phylum Arthropoda; class Insecta; order Hymenoptera; family Ichneumonidae; genus Ephialtes; species Ephialtes manifestator. The sequence goes on along the minus strand of OZ019969.1, from coordinate 9,069,613 downwards.
TTCAGAAGTTGCACAGTGCGTGGAGAATATCCAAGACCTACTTTGACTACTCGGAAAGACAGAGGCTTCCCATAGGAATTTGATGCCGCTAACTATTAATGTCAGCAAATTCTATTCTATATCTTTACATGAGAGTGATAAACAGAATAGAAAATCATAGTGATTGAACCAACACGTAATTCACACATCCACTGTGCAATAACGCACTCAAGACCGAAGGGAGATAGCAATCAAAAGTGAAAACAAAGAGGAATTAATATTGGACTTTCTGAAAAGCTTCGCAGGAGTTTTGTTGTTTTTGTTAAAGTGGAGAAAATAAATGACAAAGATTGCATAGTGAACATCAAATACCTACTTTGATTGTACCAAAAGACATAGGAAGGAGATGGAAATTTGATGCTGGCAGTTATCATTGCCCCGTAATTAAGTTCCTAAGAATCGTTTTCATATCGATTGAAAAATATTTGACTTACACATCCAACTCTGTAATGAAGCACCTAAGAGTTAATAGAAATAGAAATCAAAAGTGGAAAAAAGAGGAATTACGTTTGGGGTTTCTGGAAAGGTTCGTTACAGTTTTGATTATGTTGTTGTTAACGTGGAAAAAATATATTACAGACGTTGAACGATGTGCGGAGAACATCAAAGACCTAGTTCGGCTACACTGAGAAACAGGGTATTGTATAGAATAAGAAGTTTCAAGTCGATTTCCAATACAAGTGCATTTTCTTCGCATCCACTCTGTAATAAAGTACACAAAAGCCAATGGAAAGAGAAATCAGAGATGAAAAAAAGAGAAATTACTGTTGGGTTTTCTGGGATGTTTTGCAGTGGATTTGTTGATGTTGTTAACATAGAGTAAACACATTTCAGAAGTTGTACAGTGCGTGGAGAATATCCAAGACCTACTTTGACTTCTCGGAAAGACAGAAGCTTCCCATAGGAATTTGATGCCGCTAACTATTAAAGTCAGCAAATTCTATTCTAAATCTTTATATGAGAGTGAAATAGAATATAAAATCATAGTGATTGAACCAACACCTAATTCACACATCCACTGTGCAATAACGCACTCAAGACCGAATGGAAATAGCAATCAAAAGTGAAGACAAAGAGTAATTAATGTTGGACTTTCTGGAAAGCTTCGCAGGAGTTTTGTTGTTGTCGTTAAAGTGGAGAAAATAAATTACATCGGTTGCATAGTGAACATCAGATACCTACTGTACTATACTTGACTATACTGGAAGACATAGGAAAGACATGGAAATGTGATGCCGGTAGTTGTCAATGTCCAGTAATTCAGTTCCTAAGAATCGACTTCATATTGTTTGAAAAGCATCTGCTCTACGTATTCAACTCTGTAATGAAGCACCTAAGAGTTAATAGAAATAGAAATCAGAAGTGAAAAAAAGAGGAATTACGTTTGGAGTTTCTGGAATGGTTCGTTATATTCTTGATTATGTTGTTAACGTGGAGAAAACATATTACATACAGAACATCAAAGACCTAGTTTGACTATACTGAGAAACAGAGGACTGCGTAGAATAGGAAGTTTCAAGTCGATTTCCAATACAAGTGCATTTTCTTCGATTACCATCGGCAAGCGTGCCTCCGGGCTTCTGCAAGAGGAAATTGCAGAGCTTCGTGAAACAAGGCAGTTACTTGGATGCGTATATGTTGGCTATTTGCATACTTTACACAGCCGAGTTGTGACGGCGAAGCGAGAGGGTCTGCGGATTGAAGTGAGCTTCGTATGCCATTGCTCGAAGCTTTATAAAACCGGACTATCCCCGTGTGCTGAATAGACTCGTGATGTATGAGCTTTGAATGCAGGCAAGTGAAGTGAAGTTGGTTCTGAGAACGGGCGTTGTTCAGACGAATGAGGCGATTGTATGAATATTAAATTTGACATATAGCAATCATTAAAATTCAGATCTTCCAGTTTATACGGGTTGCCTCACTTTCGCAAAAAGAAATATCCCATTTTGCACCTTTTTTTCTGCAGCTATTATGCAAATATTCATCGGTTCCATTTCTTCATTCGTTGATAATTCAAGACACTCCAAACACAGAAAAATTGGTTATTAAAGGAATGCGGCCGGAGTTAAAATTTAAACCCTTCCAACACCCTTCGTTGAATTAAAGTGGGTAAAATATACCACTTTTGGAGGTTTATACAAGGGTCTAAGAATCTCATCTCACTCTTTACAACCTAATTGGAGGTCCAAACATAAGAATTTCAGTCTAGAGTAGACTTCGTTTACTCCATTCGGGTAATATCTGCCATTTTCGAAGGTTTTGACGAGCGTCAAAGGAATGGAGGAACCTCCGTTTACCCTGTGGGACTGCTACATTTAGGTTTTGAAGAGGGTCTAATTTTCAACTCGGGGTCAATGTCGCAAACAAGAATTATTTGGCGGTAACTCAACACAGACCCAACTTGACATAGGCAATGGAACTAAACAGGTGAAACTCGACATGGTCAAACTCGACACATCACCGACTCACCACAGCTAACACACGGAAAAAAAGGCTTGGGTGGAACAACCAAGTGTCTTGGTTATATATGCGCCAGACAATTAATTGGTTAGATCAACCAAGTTATTTGTTAGGCTACCAATTTCTTGGTTGATCAACCAAGTTATTTGTTAGGCTACCAATTTCTTGGTTGATCAACCAAGTTATTTGTTAGGCTACCAATTTCTTGGTTGATCTAACCAAGTCACTTCGTTAGCTTACCAAGTGACTTGGTTAGTCCAACCAAGAAATTGGTAGCCTAACAAATAACTTGGCTGGTCTAACCAATTAATTGTCTGGCGCATATATAACCAAGGCACTTGGTTGTTCCAACCAAGCCTTTTTTTCCTTGCAGTATTGCTGTATTAAGTTATGCAGTGTTGAGTTAAATCTGTATTTATTTTGCCCGTGTCGCATTGCATCTATGTTAAAATTTTCTATTTCGCTCATTTTCTTCTGCAGCTATTAGGAGGATATTCATTGTTTTCATTTTTTCATTCGTTGAATATTCAAAAGCATTCAAAATTCAGTGTCGGGAAAAAGAAACATTTCATTCCGCTGTTTTTCTTCGTCAGCTATGATGGGAATATTCATTGTTTTCATCCGTTTATTCGTTAGGTATTAAAAGCCAACAAAATATGAACAAATTGGTAGTTAAACGATTGCATCAGTGTACGCCACTTTTTTCATTCAGTGAAGAGATTTACTTTGCTGATTAGATCAGAGTTGTCACATTGGTCGTTGAGTCGGAACTCGGAAATCATGCGGAAACCAGAGTTCTATTTATTGTATCTCTAGCTTAACCCAATTGTGCTATGAAATATTGCTAACGATCGGTTGCACTTCGCGTTAATTGATCTCGGATTGCAACGCCACTCATACGAGATGTGATCGACGTATTTTTGACGCCACATAAGCTCTTGCTCTACTTTTCCAACCAATTCACATCCCAGAACATAACACAAAGAAGCATTTCTATAAAAATCACAAATTTTCATTTTAATAGCTCGGTAAATTATGAATATAATCACTTAAACAGTGTTTAAAAAAAAATCTTGCAAATTGCATCCTCGTTACTTTTTTGATTTTTTACAAAGCTACCGCTATGAGAAAGTATGTTGGTCGATTTTGGCTTCCTCGCAGAGGAAGCTTTGTAAAAAGCAAAAAATAATGAGGAAGCAATTTGCAAGGTTCTACTTTGCTTGTCTTGGCTTGTTTTGGCTCGAGAGACATTTTTCTGAAAATTCAAAGTGTCATAACATTTGAACCGCTCGACCGTTTCATGTCAAATTTGTACCTCAACTTTATTTCGTATTAATCCGTACGTGCACCAAATTTGAATTCGGTATCTCGTATATAATTTGCTGAATTAGTCGAATTTGACTTAAATTATAACGACGTCAATTTTTCGAAAGTTCAAAGTCCTATAAAATCTGTATCTCTTTACCGATCTTCACCAAATTCGATATCTACTACAGCTGGATATTAATTCGTCCTTGTAGAAGATTTCAGCAAGGTTGGTCGAAGCTAACTTGAATAAGAACGAAAGCATCGATTTTTCGAAAATTCAAAATTCTATAAAATCTGAACCACTTTATGGATTTCGCTCAAATTAAATACCGACCGTCAATTTTCATTACTTTATTTGTCAAGAACTATTTAGCTCACTAGCTCAAAAATTGCGGCAAGTAGAGAACATACAGACATTTTTGGAAAAATTCAAAGACTTATAAAATCTGAAAAAATGTTCCAATTTTTTCGTGAATTTATACATAGGAATGAGCGTTGCTGCTCTACCAGTGTACCAAATTTCAGCTCGACAGTTAAAGCCGTTCTTGAGATACAGCGGTTTGAATTTTGCAAGCCTGCCACACACACATACATCCATCCGGACATTTTTTCTAAACCACTTTTTTCGATGTTTCAGACCCATTCGGAGTAATTTAACATGAAAATCCACGAATTCATTTTGTCACGAAAACAATCCTCTATGAGGAAGCGAAAAGGGATATATCTTACATATTTTTATTTCGACAAAACTTCCATCAATAGCGTGACATCTCTTTAAAGCAAGAGGGTGCGTTAAAACCACATAAAATATCTCATCGCGTATACCCCTCCATCCCCCAATCCCATTCATCCGTTTCAATGAAAACTGGGACAAAATTTACTACAAGGATACGCCGAGATAAAAGTTTTCCTGGTCCGTTTTCCTTGGGGATGAACAAGAATGTGGATACAGGGCATCGGTGTATTATAACATAGCTCGCGGCAAACCCATTAAAATGTGTGGTGGAAAGAACAACTGTTGTAACAGAAAGAAGACAAACCTCAGGATAGAAGGCACTACCAGCGACGCAAAGAGACAGAGGAGGATCGGGAAGGGGCGAGTGAGAAAATAACGCAGGGAGATGAAGAAGAAAGGAAGAAAGCGAGTGAGACGGACACCCGGAAGAAAGAAGAAGAGGCGCCAGAGCTTTTCCTCTTTCATATTGTACTATAGATTTCTCGGTATACCAAAGTACCATTGTAGCTTAGGAAAACTATATAGAGCACAGGGGAAAACATGCCGAGGGTGGGACGAAGACTCACAGAGAAAAAATGTAGAGAGAAAAAGAGGGAATGAGGTTTTTACCAACGACCCTGAGGCGAGACATTCGTTTCTCTTCTTTTCTCACTCTTCTACTTCAAACTATGCTTTCTTCGGTTTTCCACGGCGAGTTTTTTGGGCTTTCACTCATGCTTCCCTCTGTGGTAGAAATTGTTTTGGCGAGCTACGACTAAGCTCTACATATTTCGCTATCGATTCTCCTACTCGGCGTACCCGACGAGGTTTCCGGCTCCCAACCACTGGCTCTCTCACTCCTCTCACTCTTCTTCATGTACCCGGGACTCTATCCTGGTTCCTCTCGGCTGTATCCGTGCCCGAGTGCATCGCGCGTTTCCGCCCAGTTTTCACCCTCCACTCCTCTCCTCTCTTCGAGCTCCTTCCCTCGCTGTACACGTACCCTAATACTCAGGAACTCGGCTCGAGTCACTTAGAATTCCGAAGTGACTGAATAAGTAGAGTGCGGGCGTCATCGACCGGGAGCTTCTACGAGACTCGAGCACCTTGCCGAACTCTTGCTTGTTAGTTACTCCATTCGACAACTCTCCTCACTAAAATACTCTCGACTGCAGAATTCTGCAGTATATAAAATACTGGGCGGATTGAGAAAAATAGAGTAAGCTTTGGATAAATGCTATTTTCCGTTCGTGGGCTGAGATTTGAAATAAGGCGTCAGGAGGATGATGTTTTATTCAATGCGAAGGTTTCCCTGATATTCACCAGATGTGGGCCAGACCTGATTTCAATCCGTCTTGCCAGATCCGACTCTCTGTGTACAAGCCTGATCAGGGCAGGGTCAGATATCAGTAAGGTATGCCAGAACAGATTCGATCAATATTAGCCAGATCTGGGCCAAATTTAATTTCGATTGGTCTTGCCGAATCCGGCTAATTGAGTACCGGCCAGATCCAGGCGGAATCAAATATCAGTAAGGGATGCTGATACTGAGCGGACTCAAAAAAATAGAGTAAGCTTTGGCAATTGCTGTTTCCCGTTGGTGAGCTGAGATTTGGAATAATGCGTCAGGAGGATGGGGTTTTATTCAATGTGAAGGTTCTCCTGATACTTAACAGATATGGGCCAGACCTGATTTCAATACGTCTTGCCACATTCGACACACTGCGTAGAAACCAGATCAGGGCGGATTAGATACCAGTAAGGTATGCCGAAATACGTTCGATCAATATTAGCCAGATCTAGGCCAGATTTAATTTCGATTGGTCTTGCTGAATCCGGCTAATTGCGTACCGGCCAGATCCAAGCGGGATCAAATATCAGTAAGGGATGCCGATACTGAGCGGATTGAGAAAAATAGAGTAAGCTTTGGCAATTGCTGTTTCCCGTTGGTGAGCTGAGATTTGGAATAATGCGTCAGGAGGATGGTGTTTTATTCAATGTGAAGGTTGTCCTGATGCTTACCAGATATGGGCCAGAACTAATTTCAATTCGTCTTGCCACATCTGACATACTGCGTAGAATCCAGATCAGGGCGGATTAGATATCAGTAAGGTATGCCGAAATACGTACGATCAATATTAGCCAGATCTAGGCCAGATTTAATTTCGATTGGTCTTGCCGGATCCGGCTAATTGCGTACCGGCCAGATCCAAGCGGGATCAAATATCAGTAAGGGATGCCGATACTGAGCGGATTGAGAAAAATAGAGTAAGCTTTGGCAATTGCTGTTTCCCGTTGGTGAGCTGAGATTTGAAATAATGCGTCAGGAGGATGGTGTTTTATTCAATGTGAAGGTTCTCCTGATGCTTACCAGATATGGGCCAGACCTGATTTCAATACGTCTTGCCACATCTGACACACTGCGCAGAAACCAGATCAGGGCGTATTAGATATCAGTAAGGTATGCCGAAATAGGTTCGATCAATATTAGCCAGATCTGGGCCAGATTTAATTTCAATTGGTTTTGCCGGATCCGGCTAATTGCGTACCGGCCAGATCCAGGCGGGATCAAATATCAGTAAGGGATGCCGATACTGAGCGGATTGAGAAAAATAGAGTAAGCTTTGGCAATTGCTGTTTCCCGTTGGTGAACTGAGATTTGGAATAATGCGTCAGGAGGATGGTGTTTTATTCAATGTGAAGGTTCTCCTGATACTTACCAGATATGGGCCAGACCTAATTTCAATACGTCTTGCCAAATCCGACACACTGCGTAGAAACCAGATCAGGGCGTATTAGATATCAGTAAGGTGTGCCGAAATAGGTTCGATCAATATTAGCCAGATCTGGGCCAGACTCAATTTCAATTGGTTTTGCCGGATCCGGCTAATTACGTACCGGCCAGATCCAGGCGGGATCAAATATCAGTAAGGGATGCCGATACTGAGCGGACTGAGAAAAATAGACTAAGCTTTGGTAATTGCTGGTTCCCGTTGATGAACTGAGATTTGGAATAATGCGTCAGGAGGATGGTGTTTTATTCAATGTGAAGGTTCTGCTGATACTTACCAGATATGGGCCAGACCTAATTTCAATTCGTCTTGCCACATCTGACATACTGCGTAGAATCCAGATCAGGGCGGATTAGATATCAGTAAGGTATGCCGAAATACGTTCGATCAATATTAGCCAGATCTAGGCCAGATTTAATTTCGATTGGTCTTGCCGGATCCGGCTAATTGCGTACCGGCCAGATCCAAGCGGGATCAAATATCAGTAAGGGATGCCGATACTGAGCGGATTGAGAAAAATAGAGTAAGCTTTGGCAATTGCTGTTTCCCGTTGGTGAGCTGAGATTTGAAATAATGCGTCAGGAGGATGGTGTTTTATTCAATGTGAAGGTTCTCCTGATGCTTACCAGATATGGGCCAGACCTGATTTCAATACGTCTTGCCACATCTGACACACTGCGCAGAAACCAGATCAGGGCGTATTAGATATCAGTAAGGTATGCCGAAATAGGTTCGATCTATATTAGCCAGATCTGGGCCAGATTTAATTTCAATTGGTTTTGCCGGATCCGGCTAATTGCGTACCGGCCAGATCCAGGCGGGATCAAATATCAGTAAGGGATGCCGATACTGAGCGGATTGAGAAAAATAGAGTAAGCTTTGGCAATTGCTGTTTCCCGTTGGTGAACTGAGATTTGGAATAATGCGTCAGGAGGATGGTGTTTTATTCAATGTGAAGGTTCTCCTGATACTTATCAGATATGGGCCAGACCTAATTTCAATACGTCTTGCCAAATCCGACACACTGCGTAGAAACCAGATCAGGGCGTATTAGATATCAGTAAGGTGTGCCGAAATAGGTTCGATCAATATTAGCCAGATCTGGGCCAGATTCAATTTCAATTGGTTTTGCCGGATCCGGCTAGTTACGTACCGGCCAGATCCAGGCGGGATCAAATATCAGTAAGGGATGCCGATACTGAGCGGACTGAGAAAAATAGACTAAGCTTTGGTAATTGCTGGTTCCCGTTGATGAACTGAGATTTGGAATAATGCGTCAGGAGGATGGTGTTTTATTCAATGTGAAGGTTCTGCTGATACTTACCAGATATGGGCCAGACCTAATTTCAATACGTCTTGCCACATCCGACACACTGCGTAGAAACCAGATCAGGGCGGATCAGATATCAGTAAGGTATGCCGAAATAGGTTCGGTTAATATTAGCCAGATCTGGGCCAGATTTAATTTCGATTGGTCTTGCCGGATTCGGCTAATTGCGTACCAGCCAGGTCCGGACAAGATCAGATATCAGTAAGGTATGCCGGTTCAGGCTCGGTCGATATTAATCAGATCTAATATCGATGGGTCTTGCCGGATCCAGCTCATTGAATACCAGCCAGATCACGGCCAGAGATGGTGCATCGGTAAGATACGCTGGATGAGGTTCTGCTGATATTATCCAGATCGAGCCCAGATCTAATTCTAATATGTTTTTGCCGAACTCGGCTCTCCACATACTAGTCAGATCAGTTATGAACAGATTGTTGACACATTATTGATTGCTAAACAATAATAACCTTGGCGTCAAAAGGCTACCGCGTCTCTTGATGTTGTGTATTTTTGTCATCAATCTAAGTACACGGTGTAAATTATATTGTGCACATTACGAAGAACGTTATGCAAGGATGTGCTTTGTAATTTTTTAAACAACCGATTCCTATGCAAAATAACCAGACGTGCAGTTTTTATGTTTATCAATTCTGTCGCAAACCTATAATTGAATTACTCCATGAGGTTCCGGCTGATATTTGTAGAAGCGAAAAAAGTATTGTTTTTCTTTATTTCTTTCGTTCGTTTAGATAGTGGAATCAGTCTGATAAGAATCAAAGTATTGTTTAGACCACTACAGGCCTCTATCAGGCTCAGATCGGTCCCCAATCAGGATCGTATCAGGTCCCTAATCAGGATGGTATCAGGTCCTTAATTAGGATCGTATGAGGTCCCTAATCAGGATCGTATCAGGTCCCTAATCAAGATCATATCAGGACCCTCATCAGGATCATATCAGACTCCGAATCAGGATCGTATCATGTCCCTAATCAGAACCGCTTCAGATCCGTGTCCGGTTCGTATGAGGTCCCTAATCAGGATCGTATCAGGTCCCTAATCAAGATCGTATGAGGACCCTCATCAGGATCATATCAGGCCCCTAATGAGGATCGTATCATGTCCCTAACGAGGATCGCTTCAGGTCCCTATCAGGATCGTATCAGACCCCTATCAGGATCTTATCAGGTCCCTAAACAGGTCCCTAATATATGTGCAATAGCGTTACACCACGGATATAGGTTAAATCAGTTGACCTGAAATGGTCCGGATGTTAATTTAAGGCACGCCTGATCGGAGCGAAATTCCAGCCGGATTAAATTACCGCTCGGGATATTCATTCTGAATAAGGATAACATGCTAGGGAGATGATGTTTCATTCAAACTAAATGTTGTATATTTTATTATAGCTTGGAAAGAGATATTGTTGACGTTTTCCCATACATTTATACAGAATGAAAACATGTACAGCCAGTAGATAACTTTCGAAGTGAAAGATATTCTAAAGAATCCTGTATCGGGAGAAGTTCGGTATGTCAACTTTGGAAGTGAAGCAGAAGTAATACTGCATCCAGAGAAACGGGAGATTCTTTTTGTGTCATGGACGAGAGCTTCAACATTGAACTAGTATCCATTCGGAAGTCGTCTGCAACATCTTTTCCAACTCTCGCGCGTGAGTTACTCCATTTGACGACTTCCCATCACAACCCTCTTGGCTCGAAAATGCTGGTGCATATAAAATATTTAGAGATTTATGAAAAACTGGGGCAGTCGTTGTTTCTTTTTCCTCTTCTTTTGTGAATAGAAATAATATATATTAAGAATATGATGAGGTTTATTCAATGGTCATACAATACTTTTTTCATGAAATATTAATTTCTATTGGGTTTCAAGAAAATATAAAAATGGTAATTTTCGACATTAAGAATATGACAACTTTGCTTCAATAAGGAAACAAGACTCACACAACTAATAAAAACTGCAAGAAAAAGTGAACTTTACAGAGAAATAAGATAGTCTCTTTATATCATATATTGGACAATAACTTCAACATTTAACTAGTATCCTTTAAAAAATGCTCTTCTCGATCAATTACTTATGAATTACATCATCTCACAACTCCTTATCAAAACCCATTTGGATAAAAAAGTTATAGGTAAAATAATGGAATTGAGAAAAAATGGGACCGTGGACTTTTTCGAAACTGATAAAAACAAAATGGTGAGGTTTATTAAATGCCAATATGGTCTCGTTGATGATAGCTTCGATATCAATTACATTTTTAATGAAAGAGCAAAGCTATTTAAAAATGTATACCAAGGGAACAAAACCTGTAAAGTAAATACCGTTGGGATTAATCCAAATTCTAAAAAATGGGATAACTTGCATCGAGAAAAAAAAATTGAATGACCTTTTAGTTTCTTAAATAATTATTAGATTGAGTTGTCTAAAATATATTTGGGGTAACCAAAATATTTGTTATATCAATTAAAAATCCGTTTGAACTAAATCGGTTCATTAAACCGATTTCATTAATTCAACCATTATTTTCTCTGTGTGGAAATGACAACTTTGAATGCGAATCAGAACTCCATTCGCACATGCCAGAAATCAAAACTTCTTTTTTACTTCATATACTATATGGGACAAAGCTTCAATGTTGAATTAGTATCGATTTCAAAGTCCAAGTGGATGGCTAGTCCAATAGTAGTTTTGGATGCCCGCATCTACAAGCGCGTCAACTAAGCTCAATGTCGCTCGTGCATCCGCATGCTGCAACGCTTTTAATACGATCTCCGATGTTCCTGGATGTTCACTCGAGCTTGAAACTGTCAGACTGTCTTCAGTCTCACAAGCACAGAGAACTCGCTCAATCGGATTAACTGAGTAACACGACAACAGCTTCGAAAACACGTTTAGTCCCTTCCATTTCGCACTTGATCCTCGCGCCAGATCTCGGCGACTGTGACGAGTTTGGAGGACAGGTTTCCACTGAAAATACCTTGAGTTTCAACCACTCATGAATTCAGAGTACGTAAGTGTGCTAAATCTCCGTGTATATTGAATTAATGACGTTCCTGGCATGTCTTCTCAAAACCGTACGAGGGATTTCATGAATTTCCATATTCAGGCCGCACATTGTAGAATTTTTATATAAAAATATCAAATATTACCTCAACCATTCGAACTCCGTTATCCATTGGAAAAACTAATTTTATATGCGGACACATTCCTCATTAAAAATAATTGAACAATGGCATTGTTTATATTTTTACGTGTAGATAAATTTTTTTTTATTTCGTGAAATAAAAATGTAAGATACATTAACAGTGGAATTTAACTTTGTACCATATTTTTGTTCGAATTTCCTTTATTAAAAATAAATATAAAAAAATAAAAGTAAATATGCCGCGTTGGCAGTTAGAGTGTTGCATTGTTTTATAAATTCTTCATTATTTTTTTTCTGCGAATCTGTGAATCGCAGAGGCGGACATGTAGAAATAATTTAGCCTCTTTTTAGTAGAGAGAATTTTTTATAAATCCCATGGGAAAGATTAAATAGTGAGAACTGGGCTTTTTGTGGCAAAATTTATTTTCTCCTAGGTGGTAATATATAAAACATGAGAAAAGTAGCCCCTAGTCATACCCTCGCATGTTGTGAAAAGCCACGGGGGGATTTATATTTATCACGCACCGTCGATGGATAACTACGTGCGTCACTCACCCCATGACCTGATGAGCGTTAAGCGATGCGTCGTTGCTTGAATCAAGAGTCATATACGTGTAGGCATTTATCATCAGGACATACCAGATCAGTAAACACGTAAACGGTGCCTCATTGCACCATATATATATAGGGTATTCCTGGCCAACTCAGTAAGCGTTCAACCCTGACCCCTTCCAATTCACTCCATTTCCTCATAGAGGAAATGGAGTGAATTTCCGCATAGAGGAAGCTTTGTTTTTGTTTAAGCAATTTGAATGGTCCAAAACGTCCAGAAAAGTGATCTAGAAAAAATGTCTGTGTGTACGTGTGCGTGTGCGTGTGCGTGTGCGTGTGCGTGTGCGTGTGCGTGTGCGTGTGCGTGTGCGTGTGCGTGTGCGTGTGCGTGTGCGTGTGCGTGTGCGCGTGCGCGTGCGCGTGCGTATGCGCGTGCGCGTGCGCGTGCGTATGCCTGTGCGTGTGCGTGTGCGTGTGCGTGTGCGTGTGCGTGTGCGTGTGCGTGTGAGTGTGCGTGTGCGTGTGCGTGTGCGTGTGCGTGTGCGTGTGCGTGTGCGTGTGCGTGTGCGTGTGCGTGTGCGTGTGCGTGTGCGTGTGCGTGTGCGTGTGCGTGTGCTTGTGCGTGTGCGTGTGCGTGTGCGTGTGCGTGTGCGTGTGCGTGTGCGTGTGCGTGTGCGTGTGCGTGTGCGTGTGCGTGTGCGTGTGCGTGTGCGTGTGCGTGTGCGTGTGCGTGTGCGTGTGCGTGTGCGTGTGCGTGTGCGTGTGCGTGTGCGTGTGCGTGTGCGTGTGCGTGTGCGTGTGCGTGTGCGTGTGCGTGCGTGCGTGTGCGTGTGCGTGCGTGCGTGCGTGCGTGCGTGCGTGCGTGCGTGCGTGCGTGCGTGCGTGCGTGCGTGCGTGCGTGCGTGCGTGCGTGCGTGCGTGCGTGCGTGCGTGCGTGCGTGCGTGCGTGCGTGCGTGCGTGCGTGCGTGCGTGCGTAACATAGAATGTCCTATACATGGCTCGATTCTTGACACGACACCGAGATCTTTTTATAATATACTGAGATATATAAAATACATAAACTACAACGAATATATAATTAATCATTGAATTTATCGACATGTTTTTTTTATAATAGCCTGGACATAAAATACTGTCACGTTCAATTATTTTAAAAAATCATCGTATTATTATTTCTAAAATATTATGTTAATAAATTTTTCGATTTTATTTTATTTTTTTTAAATACGTGTCCCATAATTATAGCTTTTTATATCACGTGCAATGACACCATTTATTATTGAAAAAAATGTCAACGACTTTAAAAGACAAAAGCATCAGTTATTAACGTCAAATCAATAAGCTATAGGATAGCAAAATAATGGGCATAGGTAATGCTTGATAAAAAGTAATGTTGCTAGGAAACATGACTTTCAACCGTAATTAAATGTGCATATTTGTGCTGCACGTGGAGCTAGTGACTTTTTAGTATAGGGTATTAAATATTCGACGTATAGGTAGAAAACTATTGCAATTTTGTGGCGGGTATATCGGCTGCTTCACTAAGTAGTTTGAAAGTATATGCTTGCACGTTGACAAGCTTTTAACGACCAGTCTCGGGTACATAATCTTTTCAGGACATCTCGGTTACTAGCTGAAAGTCTCGTTCGTTCGTACGTACGCCATCGACGAATTTTAAGGGGCTTCCCACTTTAAATCAACGGCACTAGACTACGGCACAGGTTATCATAGTAACGTTGTTACGATCTCGTAGCTATTAAGCGTGGGATTTAATATTCCAGGGGCGGCAGGGCGTGTCACAACTCGGAGAGAAATTGCTGACGAACTCCACGCTGCTAATGGTGAGATTGTTCGTTCGGTTAATCCTTAATTACTGAAGTAATTTTTTTCACGCACTACTCTAAACATTTCTTCACTTCATGGTAATTTTAATTTTTAAATATGAAAATACTACTTTAATTTGAAAAAATCGTATTTTTCATACGTCGTTCAATTAAAGATCATTAAGGATGTATGTTAGGTACAGTCCCGCCAAACATGAGTTCCAAATAAAAATTTCGAACGCTTAGAATAGAAATCGAAAAAAAATCAAGCATGGTGCTGAAAAAAACGATTATGCATAATAATAATAATCAGAGTTGTAAATGCCTAATACTTATAGGAATAATGATGATGATACGGTCAGCTCTATAATTATGATTTTATAATAATAACATGTAGTGATTGTAATACGATGATTAAACTTGGAAATGGCTGCAAAAATTATTATTTTTCAATAAAAATTCACGGTAATCCTTTTATAAAAATGGAAAAAAATAAGTAATGCATTACTTATTTTTACCATTTTTTCCACTATTTTTTGCAAAATTAAAGCGAAAATTAGTATTTTTTCAGGTATTTAAATGTTTACACTCTATTTTATAATTACTACATATTATTATTATGAAATCATAATTACAAAACAAATTGTACTGTTAACTATATCTCATGAATTTATGAGGATTTACAACTCTGATAATAATTACAAAATTTTATTAGCAAATTGATGAATAAAACAATAATAGTCGATAATAGGCGATTTGTGAATAAAAATTAGCAAATCACCCGACAGTTTAAGGTTTTTTCCGCATGAAAATGATTCGTATATTTTTACGAATATGTTTGAATTTTTTCAGAATTTTTTCTTTATTATGAATTTTTTTGCTTCGATTTGAAAAATGCGCAAAAATAACGAATTTGCTTTCGAGATTTTTTCCGCCAAACGCATATTCAAAATTCGTTACTTTTCGCGGATTTTTCAATATTAAAAAAAAAATGCAAAAGAAAAGAAAGAATTCCAAAAAAATTCATATTTGAAATAAAAAATTGACAAATCATTTTCATTTGACAAAAACGTCGGGTGATTTGTTCAACTATTCTTTTATTCATCAATTTCTTAATAACATTTTGGAATCATCATAATGCAAAATCGATCTTTTCAGCACCTTTTACATATTCGATATTTTTCCAATATTTGTCCCATCGAGAAGTGTTCGAAATTTTCTCTGAAACTCACTCAATGTTGCAGGACTGTATCTATCAAACATCCTTAAGGCGGTTATTTCTCTGCCAATTTGTATTTCATATTTAAAAAAAAAACATATTGCTTAAAAAATCATTGCACTAATTAAGGATAATAAAAAAATGTTGTGAAATGTTTGTAAAAATGAGCTTTTTTTGTCGTTTGCTTAAATCTGACGCCTGTACTTTGATGATATTTGACAAGCGTTCACGACAAACACCATTTCCACTTCCGTGTCTATGAAAAGCTCCAAGTGCTTCAGGCGTAGCTATCGGCCAAGTGCTTTTTCACTGTCGACAGGCGGTAATAGTGTCTTTGTAAGGGGAAGGACGAATTCGAGATCATAACTTCCCTGCGTATAGTTCCTGGAATAAAATGCGGTGTCATATTTCGAAACGTTCAATAATTTTTTACGTACGTTTGAATTAGGTCGTTTTTTATGAGACTGAAATCGAACCTATCATCTAAAAAAAATATAAAACATTTTCTACTCAAGAAATATTTCAAAAAAAGATAAACGGTTTTTCAAAATTTGGTGCAAATGCTTTTAGATCATCTGAACATTAATTAAAAAAATGATATTACTGTTGAAATATAATGGAATAAATTTTGGAGTTGATTACTGAAAAATAGAATCCGAAATTTGGAAAAATATTTACTTCATCGCCAAAATAACTTTATTAAGTAAAATGCTAATTTCGGAATAAACCGTTTTTCAGATTTTTATGAAAATCGGTTTATGTCAATATTTAGTTAATTGAGAAATAATATCACCGTGGAAATAAAATAAAATGAAGCTTGCAATATATGTATTCAATCCATTGTTAAACAATCGAGTCCGGAAGTAAAAAAAAGCATTTACTTCGTCTTCAACATATTTCTGTTTATAATGTGAATGTTCATCACATATGTTCTTCAAATTTGTATGAAAATTCGTTTAGGTAAATTCCATGTTTATCGAAAAAATTTCATCGAAAAAAATTAAGTATAAAATATATAATTCAAGTTGAATCCACTGTTAAAAAATTGAGTTAAACGTGAACTCTGATTTGCAGAACGTGACAATATTTTCTAACTCCGAAATTCGCGGCTCTCTGAAATTTTCTGTCTTCTGTGGTATTTAGAAATCAGCTAAGTGTTTAGAAAAAAATAATGACACCTTTAAAATAAAGACTGTTTCAATCAAGAAATAATTCAATCTCGTAAATAGATCAAATAATGTAGAAACGTATTTACTTTGACTATAAAATATATATATTCGAAAGAAAAAAAACATACCCGTGTGGAAATTCCAACTCGCCATCACCTAGATATCGACTAGTTTTCTTATTTTCTGTACAAGATCTAGGTCGGAAAACTAGCTAGATCCGAGCGCTATGTGTAATTTCTCGTAATTTGTCTAGTCGTTGTACAGAAAAACTGTCTAAAATCTGGCTAAGATTCTATTAATTTGCCCAGTAAACTTAGCTAGTAATTAGCCAGTACGGAAATCGGTTAATCGTATAGCATAAAAATGACTAGGTGCTAGACCGGATTTCTCTATTGAACCCAGCTACCTGTTAAATAGCCTAGGATAAATAAAAAACAGAATTAATATAAACCGTCATTTATTGCATCAGCACGTAACAGGGAAGCTGTTTAACACTATTTAAACAGGGAACACTATTTAATAACGTACGTAATCACTTTTTCATTAATAATCAAATATCTCGATAAGGCCTATCGCAAAAAACAAAAAAATATAAATTCTTTCGCGTCGTAGAAAACAAAAAAAAATCGTAGTCCTCTAGAACGTATTTAATAACGTACGTAATCACTTTTTCAATAATAATTAAATATCTCGATAAGGCCCATCGCAAAAAACTAAAAAATATAAATTCTTTCGCGTCGTACAAAACAAAAAAAAAGGGTGGGAGTCAAAATATAGAATTATGAAAATCTGAATGTCTCATATTTCGAAATGTGAAAACCACGAATGTTAAAATAGCTAATGATGCGATATCCAAAATTTTTATTTTCGACAGTTCACCAAGTTGAATAACTATTTTATCGAAATGTCATTCATCAGAGTATTCACTTATTTAGAACTACACATTCGGAAAGTCTGTACTTTGAATGGCCATAATGTCGATAAGAAAGAATTAGACGATATATATTTTCGAAATAAAAAATGATGAGCATCTTATACTTCTAATGGCCAAAATATTGAAATTGCATGTGACGAAAATATGAATTTGGAATGTGTGAAATTTAGATACGTAAAATATCGATGGGCCATGATAGCGAAACCCAAAATAGCGAATGCTAAAATAACGAATCTGAAAATAACGAGTGCTAAAATAATAGCTCCATTCATTAGAGTAGGAACAAAAAAAATTGTATCTTAACGATTCGCCATATTGACCAGTCTATTTTTTAGCCTTTCGCTATTTTGACCGTTCCTCATTTTGGTCATTCGCTATTTTGATAGTTCGACTTTTTGGTCTCTCGCTTTAATAAATTTGAAATTGTAAGCATTCTAAATATTAGTAATTCTAGAGTTCGAGAACTCGAATTCTGAAATTTCGTATTTTCGTCGATTCAATATTTCAACACTTGGTATTTCACCTATTCTCATTTTTCTTTTCGATATAAATTCAATTCGACTTTTTGGTATTCTAAATTTTTATTTTCAATTTTGAAAACTGTCATGAAATCGATCCTTATACATTTAAAAATTCGCCATTTTAGAATTACGCAATATTGGCCGTTCAACGTATGAACATTCGTTATTTTGACCCCCCACCAAAAAAAAGTATGCAAAGTAGAACCTTGCACATTGCTTCCACATTATTTTTCGCTTCTTACAAAGCTACCTCTATGAGGAAGTATGTTATTCAATTTTTGGCTTCCTCATAGAGGAAGCTTTGTAAAACCCGAAAAATAATGAGGAAGCAATGTGCAAGGTTCTACTTTGCATCCTTGTTTTAATTAGATAAATATACATGTTGTGGATTCGCTTTTTCTATTTCGTTATTACGTTATTTCGTGATTATTAGAGCGTTTTCAAAAGTGAATGTGATAATGTATATTATTTTAAATAATTCAACATTCCATAAAATCAAAAATTTCATACCGTTCGTCATTAAATTATACATATATAATGGCTGAATATTGTTTCATTTATATACAAAATTTGAGCTCGCTATCTTAAGTTTTGCAAAAGTTACAATAGACCGATAATGTCAATTTTTTGAAAAATTCAAAACATCATAAAATTTTAACGGCTCAACCGATCTTAACCAAATTCAATAGCGATCACCGGCGTATGAAAGCTCAAATTCATACCAATTTTAAGATCAATATCTCGAAAATTGAAAGGGTTATCGCGTAAACAGACATTTTTCAAAAAATTAAAAAACGCGTAATAATGTTACGATGAAGTGGATTTTAACAAAAATCTGTATGAACGATGTGGCTTGATCCCTCTATCAATGGTCCAAATTTCAGCTTGATATCTCAAGGCATTCCCGAGTTATAAAGGTTTACATTTTTCGATCGTGTAACATACACACACACATACAGACATTTTTTCTAAATCACTTTTCTCGACGTTTTGGCCCATTCTGAGTGTACTGACATGAAAATCTCGAAAAAAAATTTTTTCATAAAAACAAAGCTTCCTCTATGAGGAAGCAAAAAGTAGTCCTCTAGAACGTATTTTTTGGTACCTTTCACGAACATGCACGTGCCACTCTACAGAATAATAACTCGCTGCGCAGCGTGTCACGACTAGACCCTGTATCGGAAAACGCCCGCGTAGCACCAAACACAAATAATCAAATAAAACTAGATTGACACTAAATGGCCTCGGCATCTATACGTGTATGCTAGATATATTATGTCTAGCCTCTGGTCAGGTAAGCTGTGCCATAAAAGCTAGATAGATCCTAGATGACCTGGGCATCTATATATGTATGCTAGATATATTATGTCTAGCCTCTAGTCAGGTAAGCTGCGCCATGAAAGCTAGACAGATCCTAGATAGAAATGCTATCCATCAGTGCATTCTGGCTAGATTATGTCTAGTTCCACTACAGAAAAACTTGATAGAAAAAACTAGCTAGACGCTAGATTCAAACCAGTTTATCCCCAACAGATTTCCACACGGGTATAAGGTTTTCAAAATTTCAATAGAAATTCTTTGTTCATTAAAGAAAACGATATTTCAGTGGAAATACATAAAAGTACAAAGTAGGATATTCATCATACACTATTCTTAAATAATTTCGTAATAAGTGATGGTAAAGGTGTGAAAAAAAAGTTGAAAAAAGTGAACACTGGTCTGCAGAACGTGACAATGTTGTCGAACAATTGAAAAAGGAAGGTTGGACTATTATTTCCCTGCTTTTCTATGTCTTTCACTTCGCCTAGTCCGCACGTTTTCACACAGTACTTGTTAAAACTCACTCGGCGTTGAAACAGGGTCAGCTCGAGGGTCGTTCCTCGGAGTTTACGTGACCGTGGCGTTCAACCCGAGACTCAAAGACAAGCATACAACGTGCAACGTA
Organism: Ephialtes manifestator; assembly: GCA_963970395.1. Taxonomy (NCBI): domain Eukaryota; kingdom Metazoa; phylum Arthropoda; class Insecta; order Hymenoptera; family Ichneumonidae; genus Ephialtes; species Ephialtes manifestator. The sequence goes on along the minus strand of OZ019969.1, from coordinate 9,049,639 downwards.
GAGAACAGGTAGAGCTCAAACAGTTGTACATGCTAGGGGTGTTGTGAGCAGCACTTTGGTCAGTACAGATCCAAACGACCTATACATACATACGTAAATACGTACATACATACAAACAAACATGCATACATACAATGTATTTACAGTTACACAGGGTTTGAACTCAACTCAACATCAGCTGCGATACCACTCGAAAACTCACATAGTTTGAACAGGTAAAGCCACGTCGAGTTTTGAACTTTTATTCTTTTCCTTATTATTCACGCATTCTCTAATGTCCTATACGTACACGTGTACACTTCGAACCGACAAAACACTGATAGTGACAAATCAATTCACATAGATTCAGGTTGACAGCTAAAACTTTTTCGAAGTGAAAAAAAAAGAACAATCAAGGCGAACTGCCAATGTAAATTTGTGTACGGAATATGAGGGGGTAAAAATGGTGGGGGTAAAAATAGCGAATGGCTGAAATAGCGGATTTCAAAATAATGAATAGCTTAATCTGGAATGAAAATTATTTTGAAATTTGCTCTTTTAGTCATTCGCTATTTTGATTGCATTTTAATAAAACGGGGGGTCAAAATAGCGAATAGCTTAAATAGTGAATTTAAATATAATGAATGTCTGAATCTAGAATGGCTATTATTTTGAAATTCGTTATTTTAGCTATTCGCTATTTTGGTCATTCGCTATTTTGATCCCCACCCAAAACGGGCACCTCCATTAAAAATCGGGATGGGGGGCAGAACTGGCATCGTCTCAACTTTCTTAAAAACGATTTGTCTCAGTTTTTTACGTTCCTTAGATAAGGAAAGTGCGGAAAATACGTCAAATTGATGATGAAAAAAAAATCGATAATTTTCGTCAGATTAGAATTTTTTTAACCATCCGTTCAGAACTTTTTTTCGAAACTTTGTTGAGCAGATTACTTTTTTGAAAAATTTGTAATCACATTATTTTCCCGAAAAAAATGTGGTCAAATAAATTTTTTCAAAAAATTTATAATCCATTTAATTCTTATAAAAAAACGTCGGAATATCTTAAAGAAATCAATTAGAACAAAATTATAATTTTAAGATTTGGTGCCAATTTTGCGCCCAATATTTATATTTAGCCGAGATGCCTGTTTTGCCTCCCTGCCCGTTTTATTGATAGCACCGACTATTTTCCGAAATTTTCAAGTAAGAAATGTCAGGAAATTGAAAAAAGTCGTTTTTGAAAAAGAAAAGATCTATTTTAATAATCGGGCTAAAATTTAGCAAACATATGAAGCAGGTCGACACCTTTGTGGTGACTTTCAAAAAAATTCCAAAATATGTTCGAATTTTATTTGTCTTTGCAATTTTTGAAAAATATTTGCACGCACTTTAGCATTCGCAAATTTTTAGCAGTTGAGGTAAATAATTTTGGTTCCTCATAGACGAAGCTTTGTTTTCTCGAAAAAAAAATTTTTCACGATTTTCATGTCAGGATACTCAGAATGGTCTAAAACGTCGAGAAAAGTAGTTTAGAAAAAATGTTTCTATGTGTGTGTGTGTGCGTAAGTGCACAATTTTTTGTTAGCACGATAGCCGTCGCAATTTTTAAGATATCGGGCTCAAATTTGAACCACGAGTAAACTGTCGTTAAACAAGGTATGGGATTGAATTTGGAGTTAATCCATCGAGGTGTTCAAAATTTATGGCATTTTGAATTTTTTGGAGAATGTCAGCTCGGGCTCTAACGCCCGCAATTTTTATGAAATCCGGCTCAAACTTGGACCAGAAGTGGACTGTTATCAAATAGTGTTTGGGATTTAATTTGGTGTCAATCCGTTAAGGGGAGGGAGACAGGTAAAAAAAATTGATTTTGGAAATTTAATATCATCCAAATCCTATTGCATATAAAAATGCCCAATGCACTGTATTGTTGGTGCTGGATGAAAGAATTTTTTACTGTCGTCTGACTTGCATATGCTTTTCAATATTATCTTAAGCAAAGTTCTTAGGTTTTCCATTCTGCGCATGATTCAGATCAAACTACTAGGCAGATTGGAATCATTGACATCTCATTTTATTCTTCATGAAAAGATACACCGGCTAAATGGAGCAAACTATTTTTTTCTCATTCTAAAAGCAAAGTTAATCACTGATTTAGAAAAGAGCATAAAATTTATTTATTAATAATTATGTTACTTAAAAAAATATTACATTTTATTAACATTTCCTCCATTTAGCCGGTGTATCTGTTCATGAAGAAGAAAATGAGACGTCAACCATTCCAATCTGCCTAGTAGTTTGATCTGAATCATGCGCAGAATGGAAAACCTAAGATCTTTGCTTAAGATAATATTTAAAAGCATATGCAAGTCAGACTACAGTATAAAATCCTTTAATCGAGTATCAACAATATAGAGCAGTTGGCATTTTTATATGCATTAGGATTTGCATGATATTGAATTTCCAAAATCAATTTTTTGTACCTGACTCCCTCCCCTTAAGGGGTTCACAATTTATGGGATTTTTAAATTTTTTGACATTTTTTGTTCGTGCTCTAACTTTCGCAATTTTTAAGATATCGGACTCAAATTTGGTCCACAAATGGACTGTTATTAAATAAAGATTGGGAGTGAATTTGACATCAATCCGTTAAGGGGTTCAAAATTTATGGCATTTTGAATTTTTTGTTCGTGCTCTAACTTTCGCAATTTTTACGATATCGGGCTCAAATTTGGTCCACAAGTAGAGTGTGGGTAAACTAAGCATCAGTTCGAATCTGGCGAGAATCTGACAAGGGGTTCAAAACTAATGCCATTTCAAATTTTTTTAAAACAAGGCTGCAAAGTAGAACTTTGCAAATTGCTTCCTCATTATTGTTGGATTTTTACAAAGGTTCCTCTATGAGGAACCAAAATAGATTAACATGCTTCCTCATAGAGGTAGATTTTCAAAAATCCAATAATAATGAGGAAGCAATTTGCAAAGTTCAACTTTTTTATGATTAAAGTTATGTTAAGAGGATGCTGGAGTAGATTTTTTTGCTGACTCTGGTCGGTAATTTTTTCGATCAGGACACAGGTGGCGCCGACGTAGACTGTTTACTTTTGACAAAAGATACTGAATCTCCCGAAAAGCAATATGGCCGCACACGATATGTCAGCTGACCTTTGCCGTAGGATTTAGTAGTTTCTGGAAATTAGATGTGTAAAATCAGACCGGACGTCAATTCTGTGATGATTTCTGAATATTCGGAAACCATCAGAATGTCAAATACACAAGCCAAATCCATGTATAGTGTATACTACGGTCACGTTGCAAATGCTCGGAGCTTTTGCCAAAAGAAAACAGACTACATCGGCGCCACTTGTGTTCCAATCGGGAAACTTCATTTGCGCTCTTCTTAACCCACTCTGATCACGAACAGACTACGTGAACGTAGTCTGGGTTTTGCGTGGATTCCTTTCGTGTAATTAACTTTTCGACGCTCGTAGAATATTCAGAGAACGCTAAAGAATGGACGTCCATTTCGATTTAACGTATGTGAGTTCCAGAATCTTTTATATCTTACCAAACGGGCGATGCTGTCAAACCCTGGTGGCCATTTTGATTTCGGGAGGTCTAATAATATACGATTTTTTTCATTTATTGTACGTTTTCACCAAATATTCGAATGTATGTCCACTCGTTTATGTTGATATTACAACCGTGTACAATTTGAAGCATGTGTAGCGTATTAACGAAGAATAATCAAAATTACGAAAAAGCCTGTTTTTACCGACCAAAGTTGGTAATAAAATCTACTCCAGCATCCCCTTAAGAGCTTCACAATTTATGGCATTAAAATTTTTGAAAAATATTTATTATTCGTGCTCTAACTTTCGCAATTTTTAAGATATCGGGCTCAAATTTGGTCCACAAGTAGAGTGTGTGTAAACTAAGCATCAGTTCGAATCTGGCGAGAATCTGTCAAGGGGTTCAAAACTAATGGCATTTCAAATTTTTTTTAAAACAAGGCTGCAAAGTAGAACTTTGCAAATTGCTTCCTCATTATTGTTGGATTTTTACAAAGCTTCCTCTATGAGGAAGCCAAAATAGATTAACACGCTTCCTCATAGAAATAGATTTGCAAAAATCCAACAATAATGAGGAAGCAATTTGCAAAGTTCAACTTTTTTATGATTAAAGTTATGTTAAAGGAGGATCGGTATTGAATTTGGAATGAATCTGTAAAAACGTTCGGTTTTCATGAGATTTTGAATTTATCAAAAAATATTCGTTTTGCTCTAACTCACGTAAAATCTTACCAAATCAACTGAAATTTTCTACAGATGAAAAATAACATACAGCGCTGCTACCTACTAAATTTGGTCGTGATCGGTAAAGCGTTTTGAATTTTACCTTATTTTGCATTTTTCAAGAACTATGTAGTTAACGAAAAAAGTTGCAAAGTAGACGTTTGTACATTGTTCTCTCCTTCATTTTTATTTTTTACAAAGCTTTCTCTATGAGGAAGCCAAAATTAATAAATAAGCTTACTCATAGAGGTGGCATTTGTAAAAAAAATGAAAATTAATAAGAAAGCAATGTACAAAGTTCTACGTTGCAACTTTTTTATTGCAGTGACTTTCTACAGATTTGAATTTTGTTATTTTCCGATCGGTAATCCTACATTTATTGTTTTAATGAAAGTTTATGGTTAAATTATTTTCTTAATTATTATTAGCAGAATTTATAAAAAGACTATTAATAATTTGAATAGTAGCTAAACTTTTGAAAAAACCGATACTTCTAATATTTACTAATAATTATACATTAGCTGCGATACCACTCGAAAACTCACATAGTTTGAACAAGCAAAGCCACGTCGAGCTTTAAACTTTTATTCGTTTCCTTATTATTCACGCATTCTCGGATGTCATATACACGAGTCCACTTTAAAGCGACAAAACACTAATAGTGGAAAATCAATTCAAATAGTTTATGATTGACTGCTAAAACTTTTTCGAAGTAAAAAAAAGAACAATCAAGGAAAACTGTCAATGTAAATTTATGTGTGTTACAAACTTTGTAATTCTGTATGTTTTCTATTGTCATAACTTTCTGCACATTTGAATTTTTTTATTTCCCGAAAAGTAAGGCTACATTCATTGTGTAAATGAGAACTTACGGTTTAATTATTTTCATTATTATTATTAGCAGAATTTATAAATAAATGTTTAATAATTTGAATAGCTGCAAAAGTTTTGAAAAAATCGATACTTCTAATATTTACTAATAATTCTTGTTTTTTTATTTTTATTATTATCAAAAAGTTTGAACGTCTGTTTATTGCCAAGAATTGTTGTAATATAATAATTGGTAAATCAGTTATACGATAAATATGAACAAAATTAAATTATGGAGATTTACAATCCTGTTTATTTACCGTTATTGCATAAATATAACGCACTTTAATCACGTACAAATTGCTACAATGGGGGCGTAGAGAACTGTATTTTTAATTTAATTACTACTCTGATGGAGTTTCTCATTTGCAATATGCGTTTCCAGCGAATAACTTCGATAAAATATAAAACGAAAAAATAAAATTACCACAAAAGTAAAAGTAATCATAATTTTCTATACTGTACACAGTTTAATTTTGTTTGTTCAGTAATAACATTAATTATGTATTCATGTTAGAAATCAGGATATTTTTTCTTATTCAGCTTTAAAAAAATAACGAATTTTATTATGACCCTCAAGATTTCTGCATCTGCATTTTCGAATCTTCGGACAACGATAACAATTAAACCGTACATCTGAGACGGAATACCTTCTGCAGTCCTTTATCTTTTTCAATTATCTAAATGCGGATTTAAGATAAAAAATATATGTTTGAATTTAAGGGTGTTTGCGTTAAATTAATGCTTTGGCTCGCTATAGCTTCCAAGCACTTACTAGTAAGATAAAAATTCGAAAGCAGTTTTTTTGCGTTTTCAATTATCTAGATGCGGATTTTTTGTTTTTTTTTTAAGCTCTTTTTTAAAGGCTTTTTTCCTTAAATTTGTATGTTAACTCATAAATCTTCGATCACGAATCAATTCACGCATCACGAATCAATTTCTGACGAAGAGTTTTTTTTTCTGAACATTTATTATACGGATTTAAAAAAAAATTTAATTTTTATATTTTATAATTTTTTTTTAATTTTAATTTTTAAATTTTTTTTTAATTTTTTATAATTTTTATATTTTTTTACTCTTTTATTTTTTATGATTTTTTTTTAATGCAGAAATTTTTGTCCATTCGAAAAAATCCTTTATTTTCTCGAGTTCAACCAATTTGCGCATAGATCGCACGTATACACAAAAAACTAGTCCACACGAGAAAAGTAAACGCTTTTTTGACCGGCTTTCGTCTACAAATAATGAGTTTAGCGTCTTCGTAAAGAGTCTCGTTGTCTGAAAGATTTACATGTGTTTACTCAAATAGTCGCACAGAAATATACTCATCGATTTCTAATTACACGGATATCCATTTAGAAATTTTCCCGGAATTTCGACAAACGTTCGCATCGATTCATTTTATGATACTCGAGTTAACGCCGTACTTATCAAACTATTCCGCCAGGTTTCACACCTCGTAAAAATTTGGTCCAGAACTTTGCACCGATATAAGCGGCGGTCTTACACGACTATTAGACAATTTTTTTGTACATTCTCACACGGGTATATTAGCAGAGTCATTGTATATCACTCACGCAGGTTTATACAGGATTCTGAATGACCTTATCAACGCAGCTACAATGTCTTTTATATTCCGGAAAATGGTAGATGCTCTTGTGCTCCGCGCTCCGAGCGAACCTAAGTTTTCTTTGGCTAAAAAATGACAAGACATTTGTAGATTTAGTAACCGAGGGAGTTCTATGCAAACATTTAAGTGGCAGCTTGAAACTGACCCCAGCAAATGATTCCCAAGATTCTGACATCAGTCTCGCCGCGGCCCTAGTGTTCGATGATAATGGACCCAAGAGGCAAGCACGAAAGCCGGTCAAAAAAGCGTTTACTTTTCTCGTGTGGACTAGTTTTTTGTGTATACGTGCGATCTATGCGCAAATTGGTTGAACTCGAGAAAATAAAGGATTTTTTCGAATGGAAAAAAATTTCTGCATTAAAAAAAAATCATAAAAAATAAAAGAGTAAAAAAATATAAAAATTATAAAAAATGAAAAAAAAATTATAAAATATAAAAATTAAATTTTTTTTAAAATCCGTATAATAAATGTTTAAAAAAAAAAACTCTTCGTCAGAAATTGATTCGTGATGCGTGAATTGATTCGTGATCGAGGATTTATGAGCTAACATACAAATTTAAGGAAAAAAGCCTTTAAAAAAGAGCTTAAAAAAAAAACAAAAAATCCGCATCTAGATAATTGAAAACGCAAAAAAACTGCTTTCGAATTTTTATCTTACTAGTAAGTGCTTGGAAGCTATAGCGAGCCAAAGCATTAATTTAACGCAAACACCCTTAAATTCAAACATATATTTTTTATCTTAAATCCGCATTTAGATAATTGAAAAAGATAAAGGACTGCAGAAGGTATTCCGTCTCAGATGTACGGTTTAATTGTTATCGTTGTCCGAAGATTCGAAAATGCAGATGCAGAAATCTTGAGGGTCATATTTTATTTAATATTGCAGAATGTAAAAATTGTAAAAATATTTATACGGTGATAAAACTACACTGTAAAAAAAATCTGTGTTAAAATTAATACAAAAGTGTTGGAAGTTTTTTTTTGCAGATACCGTATATGAAATTTCAAATACGTCATTTAATTTTGAGGTATGGTATTTCAAAATCGGAAATATTGAACTGTAATATTTTTATACATGTGTATATGAAAAGTCATGAAAAGTCAACGTTATTAAGATTTAATGTAAATTTGACAATATCCATAAATGGTATCCGAGCACTGTAAAAAAAATCTTTCTTGTGCATTACATTTCATAAACCTTCATGTAGAATTTTCATATGAGCGGTATCTGAAAATTCAAGCACACATGTGTTGGAAATTTACAATGGACATAAAAACAATTTAAAAAAATATAAATATTAGTCGGACATTATTTTTTCACACAAATTATGTCATCAGAAATTGTTGAATATTGGTTTTCGCCACAGAAAATTTTTCGCTTACACTGGGGTTTGAACCTACGACCTACCTACCCTAAGTATCTAACCACGCACGCACGCTACCGACTACGTTATCAACGACTTAGTAATTTTGGGTATCTAAATGACATAAGAGTTGTGTAACTATTATTCTCTCAAGCATCCTCATAATTGACATAACAAAATATTCAATTGATTGCAATCAGAGCGCAAAGTGGGTTGGAAATATTTTCAAGCGAACATAATTTTTGGATGAACGGAATCTTTTTGAAAATCTCGAGTAACTTATCAGAAGTCGATGCTAAGTGGTAAGTGTTAGCGATCTAGTGCGGGTTTTTTTGTTATTGGAAAATGTGTATTAAATTTCAAATCAGTCACTAAAATTCCAAAAATTCATGTTCATTTTCATGTACTAATTTAGTAATGACTGATTTAGTAACCATGTGTTGTAATTTTATATCACCGGTTTGGTAAAATCCATACACGCATACTAAATTTTCTATGCAGCTATATTAATGTTTATTTCGTATAGCGAGTTTTGTAAATTTCTCACACTTTTGTGTAGCAAAATCGCAAACATTTTTCATAAAGTAATATACCCATATAAACGAAATTGCAAATACTTTACTTGGTATTTTTCAATACCAGTAACTGTAGTTTGAGTAACTTTGATCTTACATTTAACGAAACAATGTATGTTAAATTTTAAATCGGATACGAAAATTCCGGAAATGCATATTGATTTTCATATACTAATATAGTAAATGATGATTTAATAATCATGTGTTGTAATTTCCAATCACCGGATTATCAAAATTCATATATCTGTAATACATTTACTATGCAAACATATTAATTGCGATTTCCTATACCAAGTTTTACAAAATTCATACACGTTTGTATTGGAAAAACGCGAAGATTTTTTACAGTGTATGATAAATTAATCACGCGCATTTGTCTCAAGCTTGAATTAATTAAAATGAGCCATCTTATATATATATATATTTTTTTCCGACTTAAAAAAGGAAACCTTGACGATAAATCGTGCGATAAAGTTGCCAGTCAGAATCATTGGCTCACAATGTCTCCTAATCATAATTGCCTGAACTCCGACCTTTCAGGTTTTATTCCGAGGCGCACAGCAAGACCAGCTTCTTTTCTTTCCTCTTTTCCCTTAGCCCTTAAATTGCTATGTGGCTCAACGAAATTTATCTTACTCAGCACATACGAACTGACGAGAAGGACATAAAGAGATGTTCACAAGAGGAAAGCTCCAACTAAAGGAAAAAAAGCGTATGGCCAAAAAGAGAGAGAGAGAGAGAGAGAGAAAAATCAAAGAATAGAAAACGTGGAGGAAATTTCACTAGGGTGAAATTTTAACCCTCGAGAAATTTCGACGATAACCGATCGAAATAAGTGGCATGGCTCTTTCGCTTACGCCTATATATGGGACATTCCATACCAAGTGGGCCACCCAAATTTAGCATGGTCGCAAAAAGTGTTCATAATTTTTTCAAAAGTTATTTAGAGTATCACGAACATCCATAAATTATTTCAGAATTTTAGCATCTACAGTTTGCCCATAATTTAATAACGATTTTTTTATTTAATTTTTTTTTTCAATTCGCTGTATATTCAAAATTACCGATCGTACAAAAAAATTGTTCGGGTATAGAATTTAAGTTTTTGAATATATTTATTAATATATAAAGTTATTTGGTGTATCACGAGCATGCATAAATTATTTCAGAATTTTAGCACTTACGATTTGCCCATAATTTAGTAACGATTTTTTTATTTAATTTTTTTTCAATTCGCTGTATATCCAAAATTACCGATCGTACAAAAAATTTGTTCAGGTATAAAATTTAAGTTCTTAAATGTATTTATTAATGAAAAAATTTCCATAGCCGCTCAAAGTAAATTCCGCCGTATTTTGACAAAATAAATAATAGTTCCGATTTTTCTCAAAATTTCGCAGAATTTCGATTATTATGCTCACAAACTACAGGAAAATTGGCGAGATGGCAAATGGATGGCCCATTTCGTATGGAATGACCTACATATCGGATAGCCTGTCATATCTATATACATCAAGTCACCCCAACGAGAGGGAAACGCACCAACCTGAACGATCAATCTTTCGGCTCAGACAACAACGCGCTTTGCTAGTAAATGTGAAGGATTTTTCCGCATTTTCCCGTCCTCAGAATTTCTCCACAGTCAGCTTTCGCGACCTCTATCTTTTCGCTCCGTTTCAAGCCGATTTTCGTTGAGCTATGAAATATTGTCCCAAGTTTCGTCAGCAAAAATGTTCTCAATGCAGGTTACCCTCATTTTTTAGTAATCCAGTGGCAATCAATGGCTCTTCATTGACTTCCTTTGAAGAAGAAAATTTTTGATGATGGTGTTAAAAAAAGAAAAAGTTGCCAAGTGTCAAATTACGTCCCAATTAGATCAATTCATTGAATGAAGGATATTTACGATAAAGATTTGATATATTTTAATCTTGAATAATAAATGTAGACTAATATATTTTTATTAGCTTTACGAATATCAATTACTGACTTTTGTGTAGTTGTATATTATATAATGTTTTTATTTTATTTTTGTTTTTTGTTTTTATTCATTTGAGTATTTCTTTTAAAAAAAAGTCGAAGACTTCAATTACTTTTCTTTGCCATTCTTTGAGAACAATTTTCTTTATGATGCTGATAAAAAAAATTGTAAAGTAACAAACTATATATATCTCTATATAATAAAGGATATTTACTCAGTGAAATTAATAAAAAAATATTTCCATTTATTTTTCTAAATATAAATTTTTAATGTTTACTTTTTGAAGGATCTTGGGGTCCAAAATCAGGTCGTTTTTCAATATTATTTTGTGATAAAAGTATTGCTATGAAGAGGTTGAAATTTTACATACAGTTAATACATAATCTCACAAAATTAAGTTTTGTTATTGAGAAATATTCATGAACAATTAAGTTATTATTATTTAAATAAAGTGACATTGAATCTAATGGCGCGAATGAACGTTCCAAATTCGGACAGGACATAATTTATAACATTTAAAAAATATATTTGACCATTTACTGCGAGTACTTGCCATATCAGTGATTGTCAAAATAAAAAAAATTTGAACCCGATATCTTAAAAATTGCGGAAGTTAGAGCACAAACAAACAATTCTAAATGCCATAAAATTTAAACCCCTTAACGGATTGACGTTAAATTCACTCCCAAACTTTATTTAATAACAGTCCACTCGTGAACCAAATTTGAGCCGGATATCATAAAAATTGCGGAAGTTAGAGCACGAACAAAAAATGTCAAAAAATTTTAAAATGCCATAAATTGTGAACCCCTTAACGGATTGACACCAAATTTAATCCCAAACACTAATTGATAACAGTTCACTTCTGGTCCAAGTTTGAGCCGGATATCATAAAAATTGCGGAAGTTAGAGCACAAACAAAAAATGTCAAAAAATGTAAAAATGCCATAAATTGTGAACCCCTTAACGGATTGATACCAAATTTAATCCCAAATACTATTTGATAACAGTCCACTTCTGGTCCAAGTTTGAGCCGGATATCATAAAAATTGCGGAAGTTAGAGCACAAACAAAAAATGTCAAAAAATTTAAAAATGCCATAAATTGTGAACCCCTCGACGGATTGACACCAAATTTAATCCCAAATATTATTTGATAACAGTCCACTTCTGGTCCAAGTTTGAGCCGGATATCATAAAAATTGCGGAAGTTAGAGCACAAACAAAAAATGTCAAAAAATTTAAAAATGCCATAAATTGTGAACCCCTTAACGGATTGATACCAAATTTAATCCCAAATACTATTTGATAACAGTCCACTTCTGGTCCAAGTTTGAGCCGGATATCATAAAAATTGCGGAAGTTAGAGCACAAACAAAAAATGTCAAAAAATTTAAAAATGCCATAAATTGTGAACCCCTTAGCGGATTGACACTAAATTTAATCCCAAATACTATTTAATAACCGTCCACTTCTGGTCCAAGTTTGAGCCGGATATCATAAAAATTGCGGACGTTAGAGCACAAACAAAAAATGTCAAAAAATTTTAAAATGCCATAAATTGTGAATCCTTTAACGGATTGATACCAAATTTAATCCCAAACACTATTTGATAACAGTCCACTTCTGGTCCAAGTTTGAGCCGGATATCATAAAAATTGCGGAAGTTAGAGCACGAAAAAAAAATGTCAAAAAATTTAAAAATGCCATAAATTGTGAACCCCTTAACGGATTGACACCAAATTTAATCCCAAATACTATTTGATAACAGTCCACTTCTGGTCCAAGTTTGAGCCGGATATCATAAAAATTGCGGAAGTTAGAGCACAAAAAAAAATGTCAAAAAATTTAAAAATGCCATAAATTGTGAACCCCTTAACGGATTGACACTAAATTTAATCCCAAATACTATTTAATCACAGTCCACTTCTGGTCCAAGTTTGAGTCGGATATCATAAAAATTGCGGAAGTTAGAGCACAAACAAAAAATGTCAAAAAATGTAATAATGCCATACATTGTGAACCCCTTAACGGATTGACACCAAATTTAATCCCAAACACTATTTGAGAACAGTCCACTTCTGGTCCAAGTTTGAGCCGGATATTATAAAAATTGCGGAAGTTAGAGCACAAACAAAAAATGTAAAAAAATTAAAAAATGCCATAAATTGTGAACCCCTTAAAGGATTGACACCAAATTTAATCCCAAATACTATTTAATAACAGTCCACTTCTGGTCCAAGTTTGAGCCGGATATCATAAAAATTGCGGAAGTTAGAGCACAAACAAAAAATGTCAAAAAATTAAAAAATGCCATAAATTGTGAACCCCTTAACGGATTGACACCAAATTTAATCCCAAATACTATTTGATAACAGTCCACTTCTGGTCCAAGTTTGAGCCGGATATCATAGAAATTGCAGAAGTTAGAGCACAAATGAAAAATGTCAAAAAATTTAAAAATGCCATAAATTGTGAACCCCTTAACGGATTGACACCAAATTTAATCCCAAACACTATTTGATAACAGTCCACTTCTGGTCCAAGTTTGAGCCGGATATCATAAAAATTGCGGAAGTTAGAGCCCGAGCAGACATTCTCCACGAAATTCTTCACGAAAACAAAGTTTCCTCTATGAGGAAGCAAAAAGATATCGATTAATAGCAAAATGTTATAAACGATGGTCTATCCGATTTTGACAGCATATAGGAAATAGGATGCTAATATGATGAATAAATTATTCGATTGATATTTATTTAAATAATACAAACTTCATAGTTTACCAAAATTTTTCCAAACAAAAAAAAAATTAAATTTTGCTAGATTACGTATTAATTTTGTATAAGACCCCAACCTCATCATCCTTTATACTTTAATTAGAAAATTTTGCCACAAATCATATGCAATACAAAAAAATAAAAAAACTTATTTCATAAAAGAACCAAATCAAATTTGCTTTCCAATTTGTAACAAAACATTATTTATTAATTTAAAAAAATATTTAGTAATATCTTTTACTATCATAATAATTAAAAATCAATATTCCTAGAATCTTCAACAATGTTCAATTATTAAGTTTTTTTTCTCGCCTGAAATTTTGAACAAAAAAAAATTTGCCTATTTTTTGGCCACAAGCTTATGCAGACCTCTTAAATCGCTAATTATATGCTAGATGTTTATTGTTACTTGTTTTTGATGAAACACAAAAAAAGTGAAACACCATAAAAAATCCATTTTTGATTATTACGTAAAATTGAAATTGCGTTATCAAATATTATTGTTGTGAGTAGGCCAATGACGTAAAAGCTTTTGGAATTCTGGGAACCAATGCTAGTTACCCTCTTGTCAATTGTATTTGCACTATACTAACGCGGTAATTGTATATGTATTACAAGCCTGTGATGTAGGGTGCAATTTGCAGCCTGAGTGACGACATTCGATTCCAGCACTTCGGCATATCCGGTGCATAAGTACGCTCGTATATGTATCAGAAGCATGAGAGAGTACTGGGCACGACAAACGCCAAGTGGAAATGTCATGTGTGGTATCAGACACCATTTCCCGGTCGTGGGTAGTGCATGACATCGATACTCTCATGATCGCATAATAGTTGAACCGCAATTGTGATCATCATCTGTACATAGAGATATGACATCAATGCCTCATTTATTCGACGAAAATAGAATTAAAGAAAATATTATGATGTATATTTGACTCAATAGTTGTTATTTTGCAAAAATTATCAATAATTATTATTTTGCAAAAATTATCAATAATTATTATTTTCAAACAATTATCAATAGTTATTATTTTCCAACAATTATCAATAATTATTATTTTCCAAAAATTATCAATAATTATTATTTTCCAAAAATTATCAATAATTATTCTTTTCCAACAATTATCAATAGTTACTATTTTCCAATAATTACCAATAATTATTATTTTCCAACAATTATCAATAATTATAATTTTCCAAAAATTATCACTAATTATTATTTTCCAACAATTATCAATAGTTATTATTTTCCAAAAATTATCGATAATTATTATTTTCCAACAATTGTCGATAATTATTATTTTCCAACAATTATCAATAGTTACTATTTTCCAATAATTACCAATAATTATTATTTTCCAACAATTATCAATAATTATAATTTTCCAAAAATTATCACTAATTATTATTTTCCAACAATTATCAATAGTTATTATTTTCCAAAAATTATCGATAATTATTATTTTCCAACAATTGTCGATTATTATTTTCCAACAATTATCGATAATTATTATTTTCCAACAATTATCAATAATTATAATTTTCCAAAAATTATCACTAATTATTATTTTCCAACAATTATCAATAGTTATTATTTTCCAAAAATTATCCATAATTATTATTTTCCAACAATTGTCGATAATTATTATTTTCCAACAATTATCAATAGTTACTATTTTCCAATAATTACCAATAATTATTATTTTCCAACAATTATCAATAATTATTATTTTCCAAAAATTATCACTAATTATTATTTTCCAACAATTATCAATAGTTATTATTTTCCAAAAATTATCGATAATTATTATTTTCCAACAATTGTCGATAATTATTATTTTCCAACAATTATCGATAATTATTATTTTCCAATAATTATCAATAATTATTATTTTCCAACAATTATCAATAGTTATTATTTTCCAACAATTATCAATAGTTATTATTTTCCAAAAAATATCGATAATTATTATTTTCCAACAATTATCGATAATTATTATTTTCCAATAATTACCAATAATTATTATTTTCCAAAAATTATCAATAGTTATTATTTTCCAACAATTATCAATAATTATTATTTTCCAACAATTATGAATAGTTATTATTTTCCAACAATTATCGATAATTATTATTTTCCAATAATTATCAATAATTATTATTTTCTAAAAATTATCAATAGTTATTATTTTCCAAAAATTATCAATAGTTATTATTTTCCAACAATTATCACTAGTTATTATTTTCCAACAATTATCGATAATTATTATTTTCCAACAATTATCGATAATTATTATTTTCCAACAATTATCAACAATTATTATTTTTCAACAATTATCAATAGTTATTATTTACCAATTTTTTTTTAAATAAAAAAATTGGATTTATGCACAACTGAAAATAAATGAAGATGCTATTTTTTTTAGAGTACTAAACAAAATTCGTTTTTTTAAATTGTCAATAGGTTAATTTTCAAATGATTATTAGATCCTTTTTTAAACTGACAAAACACTGATAGTGAAAAATCAATTCAAATAGCTTAAAATCGGATGCTAAAACTTTTTCAAAGTACAAAAAAAGAACAATCAAGGAGAATTCTCAATGTAAATTTATGTGCGTTACAAACTTTGTAGTTCTGTATGTTTTCTATTTTCGTAACTTTCTATACATTTTGAATTTGGTTATTTTGCGATCAGTAACTCTACATTTATTGTTTAAATGAAAGTTTATGGTTAAATTATTTTTATTATTATTAGCAGAATTTATAAAAAGGGGTTTAATAATTTGAATAGTTGCAAAATTTGAAAAAATCGATACTAATAATATTTATTGATAATTCTTGTTTTTATTATTAGCAAAAAATTAAAATGTCCGTTTGTTGTCGAGAATGGTTGGAAAATAATAATTGATTAATCAATTATACGATAGATTTGTAGGTAACTAAATGGCGGACATTCACAATCCTGCTTATTTACCATTATTGCATAAATATAATGCACTTTAATCATGTACAAATAGCTACAATGGGGGAATAGAGAACTGTACTATTAATTTAATTACTTGGCTGATAGAGTTTCACATTTACAATATGCGTTTCCAGTGAATGTCTTCAATAAAATACAAAACGAAAAAATAAAATCATCACAAAAGTAAAAGTAATCGTACTTTTATATACTGTACACAGTTTAGTTTTGTTTGTTAAATAATAACATTAATAATGTACTCATGTTAGAAATCAAAATATTTTTTGTTACTTAGTTTTACAAAATTAACAATTTTTACTTAGTATAGCAGAATATAATTTTGTAAATAATCTTTATACGATAAATTAAACACGCCCAATTTTTTCTTTGCCATGCTTGAATTAAATTAAATTAATTAATTTTAAAATATTTTACAATTTTTAACTCAACATTTTGTGTCCTACGATTCGACGAAAAACTCAAAAATTAATTATTGTAATGTAAAAAATTCAAGTTTTTATTTCAATAAAAATTTGGACTAACGGTGTAGTATAATTGAAAATAAATTATGCTATTTTTACGATTTTTTTTAGAGTACTAAACATTTTATTTTTTTTCTCAAAAGTTAAATTTTAAATGATTATGAGATCCTTGATATATAATAGTGAGGCAGAGGTAATAATTTAGCAGACGTAACGTCGGAATTTATATTAAATACCCTCTTCTAATATCAAAGTTGAACTTGACGCCCATGTCGGGTACTAGTAACGGAGTTACGAACACAATCCCCATCCACTGTTTAATAAAACTCTGTTATAATTGCAATGGTACTGAGAGATTGCCTTCTGAGTAGCTGAAAAGAATTTAACACGACATTCCACTAATTACCTCTCATCGTTGGGGCAACAGATTCGTTTTGCACCGTAATATTCTACTCACGTCATAACAGGTGTGAATATAAATACTTTATCCGATAAAATGGACGTTATTATCCTGACGACAATTTAATTGCACAAAGGCCACATTTTAAGTCTGGATGGTGATTTTAATGCGCGCTACTCAAAGATTCCGGAAAAAGATACATTTTTATTCTATGACGAAAATAACCAGAAAAATGTTTACTGAAAGCAAAGATTTTGATAACAATAATAAACTCAACAATTATTACCAGAGTTGTAAATGTCTAATACTTATAGAAATAATAATGATGATACGATCAGCTCTATAATTATGATTTTATAATAATAACATGTAGCGATTGACATACGATGATTAAACTTTGGAATGGCTGCAAAAATTATTATTTTTCAATAAAAATTCATGGTAATTCTTTTGAAAAAATGGAAAAAAATAAGTAATGTATTACTTATTTCTTCCATTTTTTCCACTATTTCTTGCAATATTAAAGCGAAAATTAGTATTTTTTTCAGCTATTCAAATGTTTACCCTCTATTTTATAATCACTACATATTATTATTATGAAATCGTAATTACAAAATAAATTGTACTGTGAACTATATCTCATGAATTAATGGGGATTTACAACTCCGATTATTACCCGAGTAGAAATTCAGCTACGGGGAATATGAGGCCCTAGAGTGGTAGCCGGATTTAAATCTAAGGCCCCTGCCTGGCAACCTTATACGGACCTTGTAGGAAAGTAACGCAGCGCATGATCAGGGCCAGATTAAGTTTTCCAGATAAGGGCCGGTTAGAGGCTGCCCTACTAAGTCCCTACTTATAAAAACGGCAAATAAATTATAAAATAATTATCTGCGTTCATCGAATTCGATTTATTTTGCACTGTCTATTGGATATTCAGTGTTGCCATTTCAAAAACTCGGCGCGTCACTGACCGACGTTGATCACCGACCTAAAGATCACTGTTTCAGAACCAAAGTCACTAGTCCCTTTTTCAAGGCCATTTTTAAAAACGAATTAACTCAAGAACGGTTTTAGCGTAGCAGTTGATGTATTTTTTATACACGGAAATACTTAAACCTCGTATCGAGCTAGCGTAGGAAAGAAGAACTTTGTACTTCCAATTTGGAATCTGTAATAACACGAAAACATAACCTATAAATATAATCATACCGCAGTACGTAATACATCGTGTTCTCATGTTCCATATACGACCAATGTATAAACACGCTTTTTTCAATACGTACCAATTCAAATAGAATTGAAAAACCGAAGAGGCGAAGTATATATTATTTCATCGGGCAAAAATTTTATAATCGCAATGAACCGACAAATCGTTCGAGCTTATGCGGTACTTTGCATAGCGCAAGATGGCAACTTCAAGAAAATGTCCTGTTGGTACTCAAAGAACGGCACGAATTGACTAGGTACAGCAAAAAAAACGTCGCATCGCTAGAAGTCACCGCATCGGGTTGAAAGTCATCAGTTTAGGTATCGGTCATAAACGGAAAAAATTGTCACCTTAGGAGGATTTGAAGGTACTAAATCTGGTGACAAAGTCACTGAATTGGCAACACTGTGGATATTCGAGCTTATTTAGTTTTCAGTACATATTAATTGCTGAAAAAAACACATGTAAATTTATTTGCCGTTGGTGGGAATCGAACCTTGATCCTCTGGGTGACAGTTCTGCGCCTTAGCTCACTCGGCCATTGACATCTTAGAAAATTTATACATTTATTGTCTATTTGAAGTATACTTAAAATGAAAACACGTCAAGACTGTACATCCATTTATTGTGACTACGAAATAGAAATATTCAAAATTCAAACATGATGGGATGGTCGCCCATCCAGGTACTGGCGTTTGACGGTCAGTACCTGGATAAATTTCAAAGTAATTCTAGCGGTACAGTCCCGTAAAACGTGAGTTTCAGCGAAAATTTCGAATACTTCTCGATGGGATAAAGATGTGAAAAAATCCAGCACACGCAAGGTGCTGAGAAGATTGATTTTGCGTAACAATAATTTTTTAATGTTTTTAACGAATGTCGTATCTAGCCCTTACACGAACCTGATAATGTAAATTTACGGCATATTTAAAAAAAACTATGCCATACGAAGACCGTATGCGGATCTGACCAGGGAAAGTAAAGGTAAATTGGACAAAATCTTGGTCCAAATGCCACGGGAAGACCTTATGCGAAACGGATAAGGTCGATGAATGGCATATCTATATAAGGTTACCGTATGTACACGGAGAAAAAAGAGTAGTTGGGCCAACACAGCTTTAATGAGTTGGCCAGAAATGAGTTGCTACAACCCGACTAGAAATTCAGTTATGGGGAATATCAGGGCCGGACCTGGTAACCGGATTCTAAATCCAAGGCCCCTGTCTGGCTACCTTATACGGCCCTGATTGGAAATGTAACGCTTTGGCACATCCGGGCCAGGTCAAGTTTACAACATAAGGACCTGATAAAAATAACCATTTAAGGGCCTGATAAATATAATCATTGATATAAATACATATACTTATCTTTATATTAAATTAAAAAATTAATTATTAATTTTAGGGCATTATGCCGCAATATCAACAATAATATTCTATTAATATTACAAAAAAAAAAAAAAAAAATTCGTCTTCAGATACGGTTTTTCGTAACTTCATTCGAGAAGTGATGGACGCAGGATTTTAACCTAAGACCTACGGGACCTACCTATTTACCTAACTACCTAACCGAGCACGCTAACCACTAGACCAAACCGACTATGTGGATATCTCGTACAGTATTTCCATAATAGTTCAATTTACTATTTATTTAAAATAATAGTTCAGTTTTTAATGTAGCTAGTTACGAATTTGAACTTAAAATTTGTAAATTCAAAATGACGGGTTTAAAATGAAAAACATATTGAATGGGATATTTTGATTTTATAAATGATATTTTTAATTCCACCAATATTTCGATCGGGTGTACCTTATCTATGCCAGATCTGGGCCTGAATATGGAATGCCTTATCAGGTCTATCTTAATTTTTCCCGATCTGGCCCTGAATAAGATACACCTTATCAGGTCTACCTTAATATTTCCCGAACTGGCCCTGAATAAGATACACCTTATCAGGTCAACCTTCCCTTTGCCAGATCCGGTCCTATTAAGGTACATCTTATCAGGTCTACCTTATCTATGCTAGATCTGGACCTGAATATCTAATACCTTATCAGGTCAACCTTCCCTATGCCAGATCCGGTCCTAATACGGTACACCTTATCAGGGCAACCTTTCCTATGCCAGATCCGGTCCTAATAAGGTACACCTTATCAGGTCAAACTTATCCATGCCAGATCAGGCCCATATGTGACGGCAGGGCTGCCCTACCAGATTTCTAGTCGGGCACGATTTACACGGTGCCTATAACAATCTCGAATAGTTGTCGTGACATCGAAAAGTGAGTTCGCCCAACTAATCAGTGAGACCGCGCAACCACTTCAAACCAATGCGACGAGCACTCGCAGCCAAATATTTTTCTTTTAATCGAAGCGTGTGTGATAACCGAAGTGTGGCCTATGCCTATTTTCATGAAGATTCTCATCACTATTAGACATAGACACTTTTTGCAAAAAAATGCTATCGATAGACTTTTTTTGCAAGAAAATGCTGTCTATCGATAGACTTTTTTGCAAATGCTGTCGATGGACATTTTTTGCAAAAAAATCCTGCCAAAAGGAATTTTTTCCAAAAAATGCTTTCGATAGACTTTTTTGCAAAAAAAAAAAGCTATCTATAGACATTTTTTGCAAAGAATTGCTATCGATGCACATTTTTTGCAAAGAAATGCTATCGATAGACAGGATACCACACTCATCTTAGAATGCACTCTTCGACAGATGAAATAAGACATCGAACACTATAACCTCAAACCGTCTTAATTTTATCACTTGTAATCTCAAACTGAATTAACCATATCAACTATAACCCCAAACTGTATCAGTTTCATCAAGCATAACGTCAAACCGCATTAATTTTATCGACTATATGTCAATTCATTGCACTTTTAATAAATACGCACAATTTCTACCGATAGCCGGGTCAAATCGTGTTCTGTTTGGTAAGTTAGTTGTGCCAACTAACCGGTGGGTTGCATACAACTCTAATAGATGGTCACTGCAACTCAGCATATACAACTAACTAAAAGCAGTTGTCTCAACTCACAAAATTCGAGGTTGTATGGACTTACGAAAAGTGAGTCCGTGCAACTACTTCTTGGGTGTACCCAACTACTTTTTTTTCTCCGTGTAAAGCCTGACATGGGCCTGATCAGGTGAACTTACGACAACCCCTAAATACGGTTACCATATCTAGCCTGACATCAGCCTGATTTGGTGGAAAGACGGCATTATTAAGTACGAATGCCATATCTCAGCCTTACATGAACCTGAGTAGGTGAATTTATGGCGGCCCCAAATAAGGTTACCGTACCTAAAACTGATCTGGACCTCGTGTGACAGCAGGCATGCCTGATGAAATTTCTACTCGGGTATGTTTGCAATTATTATTTGCATCTTTTATAAGAATATATGATCAAAGCGTGTAACAAGTATTGAATTAAAAAATGCAGTTTATGAAAATGTTGAAAAAACCATTTTTTTTACCAAGTATCGAGGACAAAAAAATTCAATAATTAATTCAAGTAATGCAAAAGCTTCCAGTCTTTTTATATATGATTAACAGTAGGGTCATTTCATGTCAAGTGGGCCATTCATTTGGCATCATGGCAATTTTTTTTTTGTAGTGTGTAAACATAATAATGGAAATTCTGTGAAATTTTGAGAAAAATCGGAACGGCCTGTCTCAACGAAAAAAAAATATTATTACTTTATTTTGTCAAAAAATGGCGGATTTTTTTTTCGATCGGCTATGGAAATTTTTTTATTAAAAAGTACATTCAGAAACTTAAATTTTATACAGGAACAAATTTTTTGTACGTTCACTAATTTTGAATATACAGCGAATTGGAAAAAAAAATATTATTATAATTTGGGCAAACCATAGATGCTAAAATTCTGAAATAATTTATGGATGTTCGTGATACTCTAAACAACTTTTGAAAAAATTAGGAACACTTTTTGCGACCATGCTAAATGTAAGTGGCCCACTTGGCATGGAATGACCCAGTAATTTCAGACAAATTCGAGCTATTCCATTTTTTTCGAGTAAAGATGCTGTCGATATCCAGGGAAAAGTTTAATTGGACAACCTTTTCATGTCGTAAAAAAATCTGAAACCGGAAGCCCAATTTTGATGCCAGCTTTTCAGTAACTGCAAAAAACGAACTTTTTTATGCTATGAAAAAGATTTCCAGCAAAATCTCGTTCAAAGAAAAAGTGAAGTAATAATAATCGCGATGACGTTGCAAAAGCAGACATATTATTCGACCGAGATAGGAGAATGAAGTTGAAGAGGCTCTTCTCTGCTTCCCACAGAGTTTGCGAATGCAGGAAGTTGTACCACACGAATATGTAATGAAACCTGGAGAGTGAGAGAGAGAGAGAAAGATGAAATTGTTGGAATGGCGAAGTAGAGAATGCTAGTTTTGGTCAGACGTTGTGGAAAAGCTGCTGTGCTCTCGTTTCTGAAGCAGCTATGCATACTCAAGCCATGGGCATCACAGCCTCGGGCTGCCTCAGCATTACCGTTACCACTAGCCTCGAAACCGTTTCCTCGTCTACTCGTGTACGGCTCTACCTTAATCTCCGCCAACGAACTCAAGGACTTTGCGACATTGCCGAAGGAAAGACGTTCCTAAACCACCACGGACTCCACGAACTTTGGTTTCGTGGTCCAATTCCGCCGCATATAGAATTTTGGGCACAATATCTTTAGGCGTGAGTTGGACTGGAGTAAATTTGCAAATAAATGATACATTTTATGGTGTTGGGAAATACTGGACTAATTATATCAATTATTTTTTGCTCCCTCATAGAGGAAGCTTTGTTTTCGTAAAAATTTTTGTTTTCGAGATTTTCATGTCAGGAAACTCAGAATGGTCTAAAACGTCGAGAAAAGTGGTTTAGAAAAAATGTCTGTATGTATGTGTGTGTGTGTGTGCGTATGTGCACTATTTTTGTTAGCACGATAGCTGACGCAATTTTTAAGATATCGGGCTCAAATTTGAACCACGAGTAAACTGTCGTTAAGCAAGGTATGGAATTGAATTTGGAGTTAATCCATCAAGGTTTTCAAAATTTATGGGATTTTGAATTTTTTGGAGAATGTCAGCTCGGGCTTTAACTCCCGCAATTTTTATGATATCCGGCTCAAACTTGGACCAGAAGTGGACTGTTATCAAATAGTGTTTGGGATTAAATTTGGTGTCAATCCGTTGAGGGGTTCACGATTTATGGCATTTTTAAATTTTTTGACATTTTTTGTTCGTGCTCTAACTTTCGCAATTTTTAAGATATCGGGCTCAAATTTGGTCCACAAGTGGACTGTTATTAAATAAAGTTTGGGAGTGAATTTGATGTCAATCCGTTAAGGGGTTTAAAATTTATGACATTTTGAATTTTTTGTTTGTGCTCTAACTTCCGCAATTTTGACGATATCGGGCGCAAATTTGGTCCACAAGTAGAGTGTGGGTAAACTAAGCATCAGTTCGAATCTGGCGAGAATCTGTCAAGGGGTTTAAAACTAATGCCATTTAAAAATTTTTCAAACAAGGCTGCAAAATAGAACTTTGCAAATTGCTTCTTCATTATTATTGGATTTTTACAAAGCTTTCTCTATGAGGAAGCCAAAATAGATTAACATGCTTCCTCATAGAGGTAGATTTGTAAAAATCCAATAATAATAAGGAAGCAATTTGCAAAGTTGTACTTTGCCGCCTTGTTTTTTTGGATGTACACATTATAAATTATAAACCAAAAGTTTTAGTTGATCAGAATTTCAGTTGTTTACGGTGAGAAAAAAGAATCATAATAAATTAACGCTGTTGATTTTGATTTTGAATGATTATGATGGAAAGTTAATAACAAATTATTTTCATAATTAATTGATTATTTTTTGTTACCCATTGGATAGAAAACTTTATTTGTTTCTTTTGTGAAATAAGTTCTTTATTTTTTCAAAATTCAAATTATTTGTCACAGAATTTTAAAAACATTTTGTAATTTATTTTGTGAAACTTTTGTTTTGTAAAAAAGCTGCGAAATGTTGGATGTTTTCCACAATATCTTTAGGGGAGAGTTGCACTGGAGTCGATTGCAAATAAATGGTAATTTTATGGTGTTGGGAAATTGTTACTGCACTAATTATATCAATCATTTTTTTTATTTACACATTGTAAATTATAAACCAAAAGTTTTAGTTGATCAGAATTTCAGTTGTTTACGGTGAGAAAAAAGAATCATAATAAAGTAACGCTGTTGATCTTAATTTTGAATGATTATGATGGTAAAAGTTATTACCAAATAATTTTCATAATTAATTGATCATTTTTTGTTAACAATTCGACAGAAAACCTTAATTGTTTTTCTAGTGAAATGAATTCTTTAATTTTTAAAAAATTCAAATGATTTGTCACAGAATTTTAAAATCATCTTGTAACTTATTTTGTGAATCTTTTGTTTGGTAAAAAAGTTGCGAAATGTTGGATGTATTCGAAAAAAAACTCTGTATTAGGTACATATAAGAAGTTTCAGGACCATTGAACGAATCGTTTCATCCATAAAAAAACATAAGTGTTCCAAAAAATCAAAGAATTCATTACATACGAAAAGAAAGTTTTCTATCGAAGTTGTTGAACAACTTTTTTTTTCTTTTACTTCATTAATAATTTTGCGTGATTATTATTTATTATCATTCTATTTTATTCAAATATTTAGTTGAGTGTGTATGTGTAAACATTTCTTAAGCCAATGGCGGACATTTTTTTTTTGTTCTGTGGGTTTAGAGTTTGTATATGTGATGTAGCGGAAAAAAAATTCTTCCCGACTGCGCTAAAAAGCCCACATTTCATGCCTAGAATGCGGGTAGAAAGTTGTCGATTTTTGACCGGTGGGACAAAAAGTAACGCAACGGGAGGAAAAGTAATGCAGCGGGAAGAAAACTTAAATGAGCATAAAAATTGAAAGCCTTTAAACCAACAAGGGATGACTACTACTTTACTCTTCTAATTGTTATTCATAAATTTGGTTGGTAATCAACTTTTAATTTTAGAAATATATTTCTGTGCAGTATTCAGACTAAAAGTATATAACGTGGACAACCTAAAGCCACTTAAAAATAAAAGCCCTTAAATTCAGAACACGAGATAAAGAAGAATCCTCGTAGTCGGATTTCGAGAGCTTAAGACACATTTTTTCCTCCTTTTCTGTAAATCCTGTACCGCGATTGTTAGAGTCGAGAAAACCTTTTTTTTAGTTTCATTCTTGTTTCGCTAACTTGCAGATTAGTTCGGTTAACCGAGAAATAAAGAGCTTTAATTACGCGAAACATACCAACGGAAGTGGAACGCCAGTCCGGCATTTTGTTGTTATCGAGTTCCGCAAAGTCATCCCATCCATGAACGATTAGGGCGGAAGTCCCGACGTCGTTTAATTGCGTTTATCGAATCAATCGAATTAATTACTGATCAACCTCGTTCCAGAATGCTTGCGGCTGTAGACAACGGGTTAAATTTTGCATTGTCAGATTTCTAGCCTCTTATTCAACAGTAGTTGCAGAAGAATATAAAGAAAACCACGAAACATCGAGAAACGACAATCGCAAATGTTTTCAAGTGTTTGAATGAAACTACAAAGTAAAAAATTCATTGAAAATTTTTGTCAAAAAGTTTATGTCCACAGAAATTTTCTGTTTTACAAAAAATATATATATATATAATTTGTTAAAGTGGAACTGTAAAACTAGAAAATAAACATACTTTTTTTTTAAATTAAAAAAAGTTTCATTGGATGCTTGTTGGCCAAAGTTTTTTTATTAAAAGTACAAAACTTCCGATTTAGTTTTACTGTGTATATCGCAACGACCCGCAAGAATTTTCTGTTTTATAAAAAAACAAAGTAAAAAATAATTTGTCAAAGTGAAACTGTAAAACTTGCAAATAATCATTGGTTTTATGAAAAATCAATAAAAAGTTTCATCTGACGCTAGTAGGCCAACATTTTTTAAATTAAAAGTATAAAAGTTCCGATTTAGTTTTACTGTATATATCGCAACTGCTCGCAAGAATTTTCTGTTTCACAAAAAAAAAAAAGAAAAAATTAATTTGTCAAATTGGAACTGTAAAACTTGCAAATAGTTATTATTTTAATAAAAAAAACAATAAAAAGCTTCATTGGGCGCTTGTCGGCCAAAGTTTTTTTGTTAAAAGTATAAAACTTCAGATTTAGTTTTACTGTGTATATCGCAACTGCCCGCAAGAATTTTCGGTTTTATAAAAACAAAGTAAAAAATAATTTGTTAAAGTGGAACTATAAAACTTGCAAATAGTTATTATTTTTTATGAAAAATCAATAAAATGTTTAATTGGACGCTTGTCGGCCAAAGTTTTTTTGTTAAAAGTATAAAACTTTCGATTTAATTTTCCTGTGTATATGGGCGTATTTCACAAACCTTTGACTTTCATGGCTTCAAAGAATAAAAATCTAGTTAAGGAGCACAGGATCGCCAATTTTTTGTACCCATCTTAAGACCTTTAGAAATCAATATTCCTTCATGGACAAAGCATCATATACAGGGTGCTCGCATAAAAAATCATATTATCATTTTAACTAAAAATCATTTATTTGGTGCTAATTCATTGTAGGAATTATGTGTTATTGTATTTTACAAGTGTTTAACTTACATTCAATTTAACTTTTTTTTTTAAATGACCCATTGAAGGCATAGTTTTATCCCTTCCAATAGGTCATTTTTCTAATTCAATTTTACTCAATTCGTATGCAGAAAATGAAAATTATGACTGGTAATGACTCTACTAACTCAAAATATAATTTAGATAATTTAGGAACGATAATAGTTTGAATTTATTATGCGAATTTATAAACCTGACATTCTCGAACCTGACAATTGAATACATTTTGACCCAGAAAAAAATTGTTTCTCGTCGAGAGGTCAGGCACATCTGCGCACATCTAATTCGTGATGAGAATAACGTACTCAGATGGAATTTAATTATCTTGCTTGACTAGTTTAGCCGGATAACGATGCGAAAAACCTGACATTTATTCTCCACGCAGCAATATGAGTCCATGTCGCAGAACGTTGCGAGCAAAATAATTGACTCTCCGACATAAATTTCACTTCATTCAATCCGTGATGATCCTACCTTTATGTGCATCCAATTTATTTGGCTCAATTAGATTGTGCTGATATTCCTGCACCATATAACGGTGGATGTTAAGTTCACCATCGAAACTGAGTGACAGACGTTCACAGGATAACCGCTTAATTTTCTGACATGTCTGGCGATTACAATTAGGTACATTATGTTCATTGCACCTTACCAAAATTTCATGATTTTTTTCTTATTTTTCTGAAGGTGCATATCAATGCTACACCCGTATGAAGTGACGCGAACATCAGAGTTACAAGCGAAAACGTTGTTAATTTCCGCATTTGAACCAGGATAAAACAGTCTATTGGTGCATTATAAAATCAAATTATTTTTTTTCAGATAGATTATACTTCGTACATCTTAGTAAAAGTTTGATACCCGCGTAATTCATTCTGTGTAAATTACTATAGCATTCCGCAGTCGAGTTACACGAAAGTCAAAGGTTTGTAACCCATGTAGAAATCAGTCTGGGCGACCCTGTTTGAAACTCGATCGTGGTCGGGATTAGCTCGGGTTTCCATAAATGGGTTATCCAACTTGGAATCTGAATAAATCCCAAATAAATTCCCGGTTACGCACTCGATGATAGTTCATCATCGATTAGGATTTGCTAGGGTTACCCTAAGAGAGCCGTCCTATTTAGAATCGGGATGGATTCCGGATCGGGGACCAATTCTGAACGACGAGCTGTATTACCGTGCATCGGGATTTGTTAGGGTGTTACCCTAAGAGGGGTTCTACTTGGATTCTGAACAGAATCCAGATCGTCTTCCCGTTACTCAACGATTTGTGCGGAACTAATTTTACTTCACCCTTTATGTAGTAAAATGTTGTAGAATACACGTACGAAAAACTTTTCCTTAACTCGCGTGATTGTAACAACGTGTGCAGTTGATGTGTCCCCAGACTCGTTCTCGTCGCTGCCCATGCAGAAATTCCCACAGGGATCCAGCTGGAATCAGCTTAGTATTTCCATCTTTCGACAAGGATCCAGGTGGATCCAGTCTAGTATGCCCATCTAACGGCTGGACTCCAGTCAGCCAACGGATCGGATCCCAATTCGAGATCCCGATCGGAATCCAGTTTCCGCGTGTTACATCCCATGTCTGGAATCCGATCCGATGACCGACTGAAATCCGACCAGAAGATGGGAATACCAGGCAGGATCCAGCTAGATCCCTGCCGAAATTTCTGCATGGGAAGATATGTCCATATCGCAACTGCACCTGGTTGTTTCCCTGATGGATGGGAAAATCGAGTACAAAGAACTATTGAAATGGATATTCATAATAAATTTCGTCTCTCCAGATTTCCGTCGAGTATCGAATCGATTTGCGAGGAAAAGTAAAGAGATTCTATAAAATATCAGGCCTGCAATTTCAGCAGAATAAAGACGAAATAAAAAATTTAAAGACGCTGCCAAAGTGCTCTTTAAAATGAGGAAGCAGTAGATTTTCATCGATTATAGAGTCGTCCTACAATTAAATCAAGAAAAAAAAAGATAAACCGTACAGTTATTAATTTTATCGAGGATATGAAACGCATAAAGTATTACTGGAAATTACAAACATCGTATTTAAACATTGAAAAGAAAAAAAAATCGTTTGGAAAAACGAAATGAGGAGAAAAATGAATAAATAATTTGAAAACACTGCGAAAGTATTGTTTTAATATTTAAAAGCAATACCATTCCAACAACCATAAAAACACGTTGAAAAAATACGAAATTAAAAAACGATTGTTTTATCAATTTCCGGCGATACAAAATGGATAAAGAATTACGAAAACAACAAAATGTTTCCAATATATACATACTTTTTTAAAATTCGACCAAGCACAAAATCAAATTGAGAATAAATCGGAAACTCGAAAGACTATTAAATTATCAATTTTTGGAAAATTTGAAATGCTTAAATAATTAAATGAAACCACCAGACTAAAATTTCAATTTTTTAAAGCATTTAAATCCCATGAAGCATAAAATCCCTGTATCAATTTTTCGGCAATAAGAAATAAATGAGGAATTATAAAACGTTGCCAAAGTGGTATTTAATATCTAAAAGCGGTATCTCTTCGATATCCACGTCGCTATTGTATTCCAACTAGGTACTAAAACGCGAAAGATGGTAAGAGCTTCCATCCGTCGTAATCTCGTGCAAATGCCTAGAGGCTTTTCCGTTTTTCCCTGTTGCTCCATATATCTACAAAGGTATACCTTAACTTGAGTACCTGCCCATATCCGTGATTGAGAGAAAAGAAGATGTAGAATGACGGTGTAGACACTCGTAGCATAGTCTGCGGGCCAAGAACTCGTGGAATAAAGAATCGTGAAAAGTGAAAAAGAAAAAAAAAGTGAGCAAATAAAAAAGTAAACGGAAACTGATGAAGATGTTGAAAAACGCTGAGAAATCCGGAGTCCGGAGGCTAAAGCAGGACGCCGACCAGGAACGTCGGTAAGGAATTATGAAGCTCGTGAACTGAGCTTTGAAAACTCACGGGGAAAGGAGATGAGACTTTTCACCGGGTTTTCACCCTGCTTCGTGGGATAAAAAGTTTTCTCGTCGCTGAGCCATTCGCGCAGCTACGGATCCTTCGGATGAAACTCCTTTTCCTGTCCAACTATGTCACAATCTAATATGTATGTATATATGTGTGTATATATATATATGTTTCCTGGCTTTTCGACGCTTTTATAATTGCTTCGTGCTGCTGAGACTCGGATAATAGACAATACCTACGATGTTGACTATATTCATTCTGAACAGTATTTAAACGAGACTCGATTAATGAAATTCAAGGCCTTCAACAGATTAAGGAAACTGTTTAAATAACACGTGATTGTAATTGGCTTATCAAACAAATTCAACCGGTGAACAGATTTGAACTTCTGATGTCTTGTTTTGTTTGTGACTGAGGTCGTTGCCGTAATAAGTATAGGGATTTTTTATCTCAAGTCGTTATGCCAAAGTTATGAATTTAAATAAGTATTGACATCTTTATTTATTAGAAAGCCACTGAATAATGGGCGACGGTTAATTCAATTTCCACTGCATTTTCAATCACTATAAAATCAATATACATCATTATGGAATTACCTTCTTCGCCAACAAAATAAGACATCGGAAGCTTAAATCTGTTCACTGGTTTGATTCGAAACCCGAGTCAAAATTTTAACCCTCGGTTAGCCCTCCGGAAATCCCAACTCGTTTCCCGACTAGAAATTCAGTTATGGGGAATATCAGGGCCGGACCTGGTAACCGGATTCTAAATCCAAGGCCCCTGTCTGGCTACCTTAAACGGCCCTGATTGGAAATGTAACGCTTTGGCACATCAGGGCCAGTTCAAGTTTACCACATAAGGACCTGATAAAAATAACCATTTACGGGCCTGATAAATATAATCATAGATATATAAATTCATATACTTATCTTTATATTAAATTTAAAAATTAATTATTCATTTCCGCGCTTTATGCCGCAATATGAACAATAATATTCTATTAATATTACAAAAAAAAAAAAAACAAGTCGTCTTCAGATACGGTTTTTCGTAACATCATTCGGGAAGTGATGCACGCGGGATTTGAACCTAAGACCTACGGGACCTACCTATTTACCTAACTACCTAACCGAGCACGCTAACCACTAGACCAAACCGACTATGTGGATATCTCGTACAGTATTTCCATAATAGTTCAATTTACTATTTATTTAAATAATACTTCAGTTTTTGACGTAACTAATTAGGAATTTGAACTTAAAATTTGTAAATTCAAAATGACGGGTTTAAAATTAAAAACATATTGAATGCGACATTTTGATTTTATAAATGATATTCATAATTCCGCCAATATTTCGATCAGGTCTACCTTATCTATGCCAGGTCTGAACCTGAATATGGAATACCTTGTCAGGTCTACCTTAATTTTTCCCGATCTGGCCCTGAATAAGATACACCTTATTAGGTCTACCTTAATATTTCCCGATCTGGCCCTGAATAAGATACACCTTATCAGGTCAACCTTCCCTTTGCCAGATCCGGTCCTATTAAGGTACATCTTATCAGGTCTACCTTATCTATGCCAGATCTGGACCTGAATATCTAATACCTTATCAGGTCAACCTTCCCTATGCCAGATCCGGTCCTAATACGGTACACCTTATCAGGGCAACCTTTCCTATGCCAGATCCGGTCCTAATAAGGTACACCTTATCAGGTCAAACTTATCCATGCCAGATCAGGCCCATATGTGACGGCAGGGCTGCCCTACCAGATTTCTAGTCGGGTTGTCGTAATGAGTATAGGGATTTTTATTCCAAGTCGTTATGCCAAAGTTATGAATTTAAATAAGTATTGACATCTTTATTTATTAGAAAGCCACTGAATAATGGGCGACGGTTAATTCAATTTCCACTGCATTTTCAATCACTATACATTCAATCACTATAAAATCAATATACATCATTATGGAATTACCTTCTTCGCCAACAAAATAAGACATCGGAAGCTTAAATCTGTTCACTGGTTTGATTCGAAACATTTCGAAAAATTTTAACCCTCGGTTAGCCCTCCGGAAATCCCAACTCGTTTGACGAGGCAAAAGCCGACGCCGGTTTCACCCTCCGCCGTGTAGAGATTCCGGTGACCTACTCACCCTAAATCCATTTTTGCACGATATTTTTTTTTTTGTGAGGCACCTCTCGAAACTGTTCTCTATTACGAAAAATAATTGCTCGTAAGTCATCGATGTGATAAACAAATATGCAGAGGTCGTGACGGAATTTTCAAATTTTCTTGTTTTAAACATTTTTTTTAGTGAAAATTCTCATGTCTATCTTTACATTTTTTGCATTACATGAGTGTAGAGTGACACTGGATATCACTTCGACAGTCTGTTATTATTTTATGGTAGCTTTAGAGTACGAAATAATTGCAACTGCGAAAAATGTGTGCTGTGAAAGACAAAATTAGAGGATGAGCAGATATTTTCAAAAAATTCAAAATGTCATAAAATTTTTATCTCTAAGCGGATTAACGCCGAATTTAATACCAAATTCTGTCTGATAATAGTCTACTTGTGTACCAAATTTCTGCTAGATATCTGCAAAATTGTGGAAGTCGGATCGAAAACAAACTTAAAAAAAAAATTACAAACACCGCTACTGGAGTGATGTGACATATTTATTACAGAAAACCTGTGGTATATAAAAACTAAAAAATTCTCGTAAAAATAGTGAATGATAATGATAAACATTTGGTCACAGGATGAATAAATTATATTTTGGAGATGTCGGAAACAATTAAGTATATTATGAGACACTCTATAACAACAATAATGGTCCGGAACGTTCAAATGTTTAGAATTATAAGTCGCTCTTTTTACGAGCATTTTTTAGTTTTTATATAACAGTTTTTCTGGGTTAAATACATCATATTACACAGATAGAGTTTCACTGAGATAATTTTATAATCTGATGATTATAATTTTATATATTTTTTTTAAGTTCATTTTTATTCAAAGGTCCATAATTCTTTAGATATCTAATTGCAATTTGGCTTACAGGTAGAATATTATGAGACAAAGTTTGGGATTTAATTTGGCATTAATTCGCTTAGGGGATGAAATTTTATGGTATGTTGAATATTTTTAAATATTTGCTCACCCTCTATTTTTCACTTTCACAGCACATATTTTTAGCAGTTGCAATTATTTCGTACTCCAAAACTACCATAAAACAATAACGGACTGTCGCAGTGATATCCAGAATCTCTGCACTCGTGTAATGCAAAAAATGTAAACATATAGATGAGAACTTTCACTGAAAAAAATTATTAAAAAAAGAAAATTTTTAAATTTCGTCGCGACCCTTACATATTTTTTTATCTTATCAATGATTTACAAGGATTTATTTTTCATAATAGAGAACAGTTGTGAGGAGTGCCTCGTTAAAAAAAAATATTGTGTCAAAATGGACCACCCTAATACATACACACATCCACACACACATACATGCATACGGACATTTTTTCTAGATCACTTTTCTCGACGTTTTGGAAATTACAAATATTTATTTTATAAATATTATTATTAAATATTATTTATTTTATACATTTATTAAAATTAACATTTAATAAATGTTAATTTTATTTAATTTTTTTCATTTAATTAAACATTTAATATCATTTATTAAATTTATTTGTTTAATAAATGATATTAATTAAAATTTGGTATACCGTATCTGCAAAAGAACGTCCAATGCTTATATTAATTTTCAAAATATTTTTAACAGTGTATAGTTTTTAGGTGTGTAAAGTAAAAAAAATTTTTTTTTTTTGTTGGTGTTTGCTCCATTATACTGTAACACTTATGTCATAGACTTGAGCACCCAGGCAAAACGCACCTTTCCGTGAGCAATTCTAGAATAACCTTGGACTAAGCTCGGTACGAGCGAGGCGTGCCTCGTTGAGAACCAGGATTTTACGGGAAAGCTTTGCTGGCAAAGCTCACCCGTGGATCTCCGGTGTACCGTTAAACCCGGATATGGGGGACGTGCACGGAGTGAAAGATCAGACAAAGTCTCTGGTGAACGCGAGGGATTTATAAAGGATCTTGTATTACAATTTCGTTTCTATCTTGCACGTCAATTTCTCGCAAACAATCGCAGGTTATCTGCCCAGAGAAAAGGATTGCCGATAGATCTTCCAGAGCGTAGGGGGGGTTTACAGGATCTACGGGTAATAATCAGGGGATTTTCGAATTGGCCGCTCAAGAGTAGCAGACTAAGTGGCGGATACTGCATTTTTTCTGCTGACTAACGTAAGAACATTGATACCTAAATTCCATTTGTAAATAAAAATTAATTTTTATTCATTTTTAATAAATTATGATAGAATTTTAGGTTCCAGATCACAATGGATTCATAAAATCGTCAGAAAATAATAGGGAATTTTTTTTATTTGGTTACTCAAAATCACTGAATATTCGAATTTTCCGCTCAGAAATACCAAACTGAGTGGCAGAGACTGCATTGTTTTTTTTTGTGACTAAGAATATTTATACCTAAATACCATTTTTAAATAAAAATTAATTTTTATTCGTTTTTGCTTCCTCATAGAGGAAGCTTTGTTTTCATGAAATTTTTTTTTTTCGAGATTTTCATGTCAGTATGCTTAGAATCACCTAAAACGTCGAGAAAAGTGGTTTAGAAAAAATGTCCGTATGTATGTATGTGTGTGTGTGTGTGTGTGTGTGTGTGTGTGCTGGGCTTCGAAAATTCAATCTCCTCTCACTCGGTAACCGTTCGAGCGATCCGGCTCAAATTTGGCACGCAAGTAGAGTAGCTGCCCCTCTTTGAATGTTGTGATTTTTGCCAAAATATGTGAAGTCATTAAGATTTTATGGTGATTTTAATTTGTTGGAAAAAGGGCGTGGTCGCTCTAACTTTCGTAAAAGTTCGCCGATTTGGCTAAATAGTTCTTCATAACTGAAGATACGTTCAATGTTGTATGGTATTGAATTTCGACGAAATCGGTAAAGCGGTTCGGATTTTATAGAATTTTGAATTTTTCGAAAAAAATAGATTTTGATCTAAATTACGTCGAATTTCACCAAATGAACAGAAATTTTGTACAGACGAAAAATAACATTCAGAAATGCCATGTACCAAATTTGGTGATGATCGGTAAAGTCGTTCGGATTTTACACCATTTTTCATTTAAAAAAAAATGTAGATTTTCGCTATAACTTCCGGAAAAGTTGAGAAAGTACGACAAAAATTTGTATCTAATCAAAATTAGATGTAACGGTGTTTGCAGAGGTGATTTATAGCTGTATAAAACACCTCTGCAAAAGAGACACAAGGTATAAAAAACAAGCCTGCAAAGTCGAACCTTGCAAATTGCTTCCTCAGTATTTTACACTTTTAGCAAAGCTTCCTCTATGAGGAAGCCAAAATTGATCAACATTCTTCCTCATAGAGGTAGCTTTGCTAAAAGTGTAAAATACTGAGGAAGCAATTTGCAAGGTTCGACTTTGCAGGCTTTTTAATAAATTATGATAGAATTTTATGTTCCAGAGCAGAATGGGTTCATAAAATCGTCAGAAAATAATAGGGAATTTTTTTTATTTGGTTGCTCAAAAATACTAGAAATAAATAAATATTTTTGCATAAAAATAGATTAATCAAAAAAATAAATATTCAGATCTTTTTCTGTCGATAAATTTTCCGGAGCGTAGGGTTTTAATAGGATCTAAGGGAAATAATCACTGGATATACGAATTTTCCGCATAGGAATACCAAACTAAGTGGCAGAGACTGCATTTTTTTTTGCTCATTAAGAATATTTGTACCTAAATACCATTTTTAAATAAAAATTAATTTTTATTCGTTTTTTAATAAATTATGATAGAATTTTATGTTCCAGAGCACAATGGGTTCATAAAATCGTCAGGAAATAATAGGGAATTTTTTATTTATTTCGCTGCTCAAAAATACTAGAAATAAATAAATATTTTTGCATAAAAATAGATTAATCAAAAAAATAAATATTAAGATTTTTTTCTGTCGATAAATTTTCCGGAGCGTAGGGTTTTTATAGGATCTAAGGGAAACAATCACTGAATATACGAATTTTCCGCTCAGGAATACCAAACTAAGTGGCAGAGACTGCATTTTTTTTTGCTCACTAAGAATATTTATACCTAAATACCATTTTTAAATAAAAATTAATTTTTATTCGGTATTTAATAAATTATGATAGAATTTTATGTTCCAGAGCACAATGGATTCATAAAATTGTCAGAAAATAATAGGGAGATTTTTAAATTATTTAATAATTATTTAAAAAAAAATATATATATTGAGATTTTTTTCTGGCGAAAATAACACAGAAAATCATCTCTGACATGGGACACGCGAACAGGATGAAAGATTACATGAATCCGTTGAACGGGGGATTTTTATAAAGGATCTTGTATTACATTTTCGCTTCTATCGTACACGCCAATTTCTCGGCAAACTATCGCAGCTTATCTCTCCAGAGAAAAGGATTGCCGATAGATTTCCCAGAGCATATGGGGTTTAAAGGATCTAAGGGAAATAATCAGTGAATTTTCGAATTGGCTGCTTAGAAGAATTAGACTAAGTAGCAGAGAAAGCTTTGTAAAAATTAATTTTTATTAAACATTTAATAGAAAAAGTAAAGAGAAAAAAAATTACAGAATTTACATGGTTTATGAAATATTCAGGCAATAATCTGGGGGTTTTTCATTTGGATGCTCATAAATAAGAGACAGAGACCGCATTTTTTTCTATCAATTTTTGCTATCAAATAAATAACTTTCCATAGAAATATATTTATCAAAAAAATATATATTGAGATTTTTTCTGGCCAAAGTATAAGTTTTATAAAGAATCTAATATTATTATTTCGCTTCTATCGTATACTTAAATTTACCTGCAAAAATTCGTTGGTTATTTCACTGGAGAAAAGTATTTTCGATAGATTTTCTGGAGCGTAGTAGGTTTATACGATATACGGAAAATAATCGAGGAATTTTCGAAACCATTTGTCGGAAGCACCAAACTGAGTGGTGGAGACTGCAATTATTT
Source organism: Ephialtes manifestator (assembly GCA_963970395.1). Lineage (NCBI taxonomy): Eukaryota > Metazoa > Arthropoda > Insecta > Hymenoptera > Ichneumonidae > Ephialtes > Ephialtes manifestator. The sequence goes on along the minus strand of OZ019969.1, from coordinate 9,012,329 downwards.
TTTTTTTAATTTCCTGTCGACGAGATATTGCTTTTTAAGGTAAATATACCAGCCGCAGAAATTTACAAAAAATCCATCTTCCGATTTCATTTCATGAGGAATATCTTCTAATCAAATCTTTTTTAATAAATTGAAAAATAAACATAACCTTTGCACCTCCATTTCTTCTCACAACTTTTCGTGGAACTTTCCGTCCGATTATTAAGAGGAGGGAGTCAGGTCAAAAAAATTGATTTTGGAAATTCAATATCATCCAAATCCTACTGCATATAAAAATGCCCAATGCACTATATTGTTGGTACCCGATGAAAAGATTTTTTACTGTCGTCTGACTTGCATATGTTTTTTAATATTATCTTAAGCAAAGTTCTTAGGTTTTCCATTCTGCGTATGATTCAGATCAAACTACTAGGCAGATTGGAATGGTTAACGTCTCATTTTCTTCTTCATGAAAAGATACACCGGCTAAATGGAGCAAATGTTAATAAAAGGTAATATTTTTTAAGTGACATAATTATTAATAAATAAATTTTATGCTATTTTCTAAATCAGTGATTAACTTTGCTTTCAGAATGAAAAAAAAATAGTTTACTCCATTTAGCCGGTGTATCTTTTCATGAAGAAGAAAATGAGACCTCAACCATTCCAATCTGCCTAGTAGTTTGATCTGAATCATGCGCAGAATGGAAAACCTAAGAACTTTGCTTAAGATAATATTGAAAAGCATATGCAAGTCAGACGACAGTAAAAAATCCTTTCATCGAGCACCAACAATATAGTGCATTGGGCATTTTTATATGCAATAGGATTTGGATGATATTGAAATTCCAAAATCAATTTTTTTGACCTGACGCCCTCCCCTTAATAAATTCAAACTTTTTTTAAAAAGATCTGACAGTCGGTATTATAAATTAATAATTACAAATTTAATTTCATCATAAATTTCTATGTTTCTCACAACTCTGCAACAGAATTAACTGACTTTTAGTCGGTTAACTTTCATAATAACACATTCAACGTCCATTCCCGAACTAGTCTAAATCCGAACTTCCTACTCCGAATAAACTTCAAAATACGATTATAGAAGTTATTTTAACGCCATTACATCAACCACAAAAAACGTTCCAATAAAAACTCAGATTAAGTTTTACTTCTTTTCACAATTAATAATGTAAAATTCGAACTTCTCACAATCGAAAGCTTAATAACCCATGTTAAACGTCTCCTCATTAGTCTCAAAGTTAAGCATTTGCGCATAGTCCGACTGACAAATCGTGGGCTGTAAAAAAATTCTACTGGAAATTTAATGTACAAGTCCAGAAAGTTTTTATGCATAAACTAGTATACGAAATTTAAGGTAGTTCTGTCGGTACGCCGGAGTCATGAATCTCAGAGTCAGAATTGAAAAATAAACATAACCTTTGCACCTCCATTTCTTCTCACAACTTTTCGTGGAACTTTCCGTCCGATTATTAAGAGGAGGGAGTCAGGTCAAAAAAATTGATTTTGGAAATTCAATATCATCCAAATCCGATTGCATATAAAAATGCCCAACGCACTATATTGTTGGTACCCGATGAAAAGATTTTTTACTGTCGTCTGACTTGCATATGCTTTTCAATATTATCTTAAGCAAAGTTCTTAGGTTTTCCATTCTGCGCATGATTCAGATCAAACTACTAGGCAGATTGGAATGGTTAACGTCTCATTTTCTTCTTCATGAAAAGATACACGGGCTAAATGGAGAAAATGTTAATAAAAGGTAATATTTTTTAAGTGACATAATTATTAATAAATAAATTTTATGCTATTTTCTAAATCAGTGATTAACTTTGCTCTCAGAATGAAAAAAAATAGTTTACTCCATTTAGCCGGTGTATCTTTTCATGAAGAAGAAAATGAGACCTCAACCATTCCAATCTGCCTAGTAGTTTGATCTGAATCATGCGCAGAATGGAAAACCTAAGAACTTTGCTTAAGATAATATTGAAAAGCATATGCAAGTCAGACGGCAGTAAAAAATCCTTTCATCGAGCACCAATAATATAGTGCATTGGGCATTTTTATATGTAATAAGATTTGGATGATATTGAATTTCCAAAATCAATTTTTTTTACCTGACGCCCTCCCCTTAATAAATTCAAACATTTTTTAAAAAAGATCTGACAGTCAGTATTATAAATTAGTAATTACAAATTTAATTTCACCATAAATTTCTATGTTTCTCGCAACTCTGCAACAGAATTAACTGACTTTTAGTCGGTTAACTTTCATAATAACACATTCATCGTCCATTCCCGAACTAGTCTAAATCCGAACTTCCTACTCCGAATAAACTTCAAAATACGATTATAGAAGTTATTTCAACGCCATTACATCAACCACAAAAAACGTTCCAATAAAAACTCAGATTAAGTTTTACTCCTTTTCACAATTAATAATATAAAATTCGAACTTCCCACAATCAAAAGCTTAATAACCCATGTTAAACGTCTCCTCATTAGTCTCAAAGTTAAGCATTTGCGCATAGTCCTACCGACGAATCGTGCGCTGTAAAAAAATCTACTGGAAATTTAATGTACAAGTCCAGAAAGTTTTTATGCATAAACTAGTATACGAAATTTAAGGTAGTTCTGTCGGTACGCCGGAGTCATGAATCCCAGAGTCTATATGACATTAAAAAATAATCATACGCATCACTTTGACTGCCTCAATAATAATATCAAAAATAATCGAGAATCCTTCGAAATTGTCATAATCAAATTAAAACGATTATTTGTAAATAGTTGATATGTTTAGTGTGGATTTGACTTCATTTTCACGATAATTAGGTTAGTAAACGTCATTTGGTCCGGTATCGTGCACTTTGACCTTGATTCAATTAAACATTATTCCGGGGACTTCACCTTTTTTAATGATGCATCAATACCTGAATTATTTGCGAATCCATAGTACTTTTTATTTTTTCTCTATCTTTGATCTAAGTATGTTAATTTTCGATTTAAAGATCAATTTTTCCAGCCCTCCCGTGAGCGCCATGTAAAAAGATCGATTTTCAAGTTTTAATTATTCATTCAAATACTCGGTAATAGCCTTCAAGATTTTGTGCAAGTAAAATTGAATAACTAAATTACAAAATGTCAAAAATTTATGCATATGAGTTTGGATTGCTTTCACGACAGAACTACCTTAGTATGCAAGTGCGATGTAGAATTAATATATGGTACAATGACTTTGATCATTTTCATCAGTTTTACTGTAAAAGCACTTCAATTACAATAATTTGCTTCAATTTTACTGTTAAAGTATATTAACTTTATATCACAATTGTACATTGAATTCAACTGACGAGTTTGTGCATAAAAACTTCAAGTGTTTTCTAACAGTGTGCGCCAACAGTTTCAATGGAATGCACACAAAACTCCGGTAAATAAGACATAAACGCAAACATTTTACAATGTATGAGTGAAAATATATCAACTAAAAAAATAAAATAAAAAAATTTCTAATTGGATATAATTACTGAATTATGCTCCTTTAGATTTGCCGTTTTTTTGCTGGGATATTACTTTTACAGTTTTTTTACAGTTTGAAACGGAGTCAGAATTTCCTGCAAAAGAAATCTCACCAGTCCTCATTAGTTCGCTTAATTAACCCCTGACTACAGCCTTTATGAATAGCTAGATTATCAAACCGTGACGAAAGAGATTTGGGCTAGTGGATTTCCGACGTCGAATGGGTCAACTGGAATGGAGTTTTGGTTCCAGCAAGCGCTGGTGGAGATGCAAAGCTTCGACGAAAGCGCATCTGACGAAGCCAATGTAATGCAACTCCATGTATAGAGAACGAAGCGAGTGAATGTGCAGTGTGTATATTGGCGTTTGGAGAGTATCTTGTCCGTGCAAACCTTTGCAATCACTACGTAACTGTGAACGAGTTTCTCAGTCAGTAGTGCAGGACACGAATCGACGTGACAGAGACCTGTAATTGAATAAGTTGACTTGGTGAATGTGTATGGAAGGAAAAAAGAGAGAAATACATACACAAGTTAGAGGCCCTTGCGTAGCAGAGACTCGACTAGCATGATACACTCTGAATTATGCACACAGTGCACGTCGCCTGAGCTCCCCACCTGGTCGTTCGATAAACCGTCATCAATGTTGTATTCTCGCATGCATGAGGAGTACACGAACAGATACAAAGACAGAGAGACTAACCGCAGGCATATTGCGAAGTCTAGCGGCAAGTAGAAGCTTCGGATACTCTACAGATATCTTGAATATGCATATTGCTTTGTTCAGTTAATAATCTTAATTCCTAATGAACTGTCATCAATGTTGCATACACGAAGAGTATACAGAGAGATACGAAGACAAAGAGACCAACCAAAGACATTTTGGGAAGTCTAGCGACAAGTAGAAGCTTCAGATACTCTCCAGATATCTCGAATATGCATATTGCTTTGTTCAGTTAATAATCTAAATTTATGATGAACTGTCATCAATGTTGTACTCTTGCATACACGAAGAGTATACGGAGAGATACAAAGGCAGAGAGACCAACCAAAGACGCATTGGGAAGTCTAGCGACAAATAGAAGCTTCAGATATTCTCCAGATATCTCGAATATGCATATTGCTTTGTTCAGTTAATAATCTAAATTCCTGATGAACTGTCATCAATGTTGTACTCTTATATGCAGTAGGAGTGTGCGGACAGATACAAAGACAGAGAGACCAATCGCAGAGACATTGAGAAGTCTAGCGACAAGTAGAAGCTTCAGATACTCTACAGATATCTTGAATATGCATATTGCTTTGTTCAGTTAATAATCTAAATTCCTGATGAACTATCATCAATGTTGTACTCTTGTATACACGAAGAGTATACAGAGAGATACGAAGACAGAGAAACCAACCAAAGACACATTGCGAAGTCTAGCGACAAGTAGAAGCTTCAGATATTCTCCAGATATCTCAAATATGCATATTGCTTTGTTCAGTTAATAATCTAAATTCCTGATGAACTATCATCAATGTTGTACTCTTGCATACACGAAGAGTATACGGAGAGATACAATGACAGAGAGACCAACCGAAGACACATTGAGAAGTCTGGCGACAAATAGAAGCTTCAGATACTCTCCAGATATCTCGAATATGCATATTGCTTTCTTCAGTTAATAATCTAAATTCCTGACGAACGGCTATCAATTTTGTACTCTTATACGCATGAGGAGTACACGAACACATACAAAGACAGAGGGACCAACCGCAAGCACATTGCGAAGTCTGCCGGCAAGTAGAAGTTTCGGATACTCTACAGATATCTTGAATATGTATATTTCTTTGTTCAGTTAATAATCTAAATTCCTGATGAACTGTCATCAATGTTGCACTCTTGCATACACGAAGAGTATACGGAGAGATACAAAGACAGAGAGACCAACCAAAGACACATTGAGAAGTCTGGCGTCAAGTAAAAGCTTCAGATACTCTCCAGATATCTCGAATATGCATATTGCTTTGTTCAGATAATAATCTAAATTCCTGATGAACTGTCTTCAATGTTGTAATCTTATATGCATGAGGAGTATTCGAACAGATACAAAGGCAGAGAGAACAACCGCAGGCACATTGCGAAGTCTGCCGGCAAGTAGAAGCTTCAGATACTCTACAGATATCTTGAATCTGCATATTGCTTTGTCCAGTTAATAATCTAAATTTATGATGAACTGTCATCAATGTTGTACTCTTGCATACACGAAGAGTATTCAGAGAGATACAAAGACAGAGAGACCAACCAAAGACGCATTGGGAAATCTAGCGACAAATAGAAGCTTCAGATACTCTCCAGATATCTCGAATATGCATATTGCTTTGTTCAGTTAATAATCTAAATTTCTGATGAACTGTCATCAATGTTGTACTCTTACACGCACGAAGAATATACAGAGAGATACAAAGACAAAGAGACCAACCAAAGACACATTGAGAAGGAGAAGTTCAGCGACAAGTAGAAGCTTCAGATACTCTCCAGATATCTCGAATATGCATATTGCTTTGTTCAGTCAATAATCTTCATTCCTGATGAACTGTTATCAATGTTGTACTCTTACATGCACGAAGAGTACACAGAGAGATACAAAGACAAACAGACCATCCAAAGACACATTGAGAAGGAGAAGTTCAACGACAAGTAGAAGCTTTAGATACTCTCCAGATATCTCGAATATGCATATTGCTTTGTTCAGTTAATAATCTAAATTCCTGATAAACTGTTATCAATGTTGTGCTCTTATATGCACTAGGAGTTTGGGGACAAATACTAAGTCAGAGAGACCAGCCAAAGACACATTAGGAATTCTAGCGTGAAGCTTTGGATACTCTCCAGATACCGAATATGCATATTGCTTTGTTCAATCAATAATCTAAATTCTTGATAAACTATTACAGATAGATTGCTTAATCAAGCGGCAAGTGGAAGCTTCAGATACTCTCAAGATATCTCGAATATCCATATTGCTTTGTTCAGTCAATAATCTAAATTCCTGATAAACTGTTATCAATGTTGTACTCTTACATACATGAGGAGTACACGAACAGATGGAAAGACAGAAAGACCAACCGCAAGCACATTGCGAAGTCTGGCGGCAAGTAGAAGTGAAGCTTCAGATACTCCACAGATATCTCGAATATGCATTTTGCTTTGTTCAGTTAATAATCTAAATTCCTGATAAACTTTCATCGATGTTTTACTCTTACATGCACGAAGAGTGTACAGGGAGATACTAAGACAGAGAGATCAACCAAAGACATATTGGGAAGCCTAGCGACAAGTTCAGACACTCTCCAGATATTTCGAATATGCATATTGCATTGCTCAGTCAATAATCTAAATTCCTGATAAACTATCCTCAATATCGCACGAGGAGTATACAGACAGATAGACCAATCAAAGACACATTGCTTAATTTAATGGCAAGTGGAAACTTCAGATACTCTTCAGATATCTCGAATATGGATATTGCGTTGTTCAGTAAATAATTCAAAATTCTTGATACAGGGAACAGCGTACATGAAGAGTGTAAACGCAGACACAAAGACATTGATCGGTCAAAAACACGTAGCAACGTGTAGGGGCAAATAGAAGCTCTAGAATGCTTCAGATATTCTACAAACATGTCGCAGATACATATTGCGTTGCTCAGTCAATAATCTAAATTCCTGATAAACTATCCTCAATATCGCACGAGGAGTATACAGACAGATAGTCCAATCAAAGACACATTGCTTAATTTAATGGGAAGTGGAAACTTCAGATACTCTTCAGATATCTCGAATATGGATATTGCGTTGTTCAGTCAATAACCTAAAGTCCTAATAACTTGTTATCAATGTTGTAGTCTTACATGAATTAGGAGTGTACAGACAGACATTCAGACATAGAGACCAACCAACGACACATTGGAAAATCTAGCGGCAAGTAGAAGCTTCAGCTGCTCTACAAATGCCTGGAATATACATATTACGCTGTTCAGTAAATAATTCAAAATTCTTGATAAAGGGAACAGCGTACATGAAGAGTGTAAACGCAGACACAAAGACATTGATCGGTCAAAGACACGTAGCAACGTGTAGGGGCAAATAGAAGCTCTAGAATGCTTCAGATATTCTACAAACATGTCGCAGATACATATTGCGTTGTTCAGTAAATAATTGAAAATTTTTTATGAAAGGAACAGTGACCATGAAGATTGTAAACGCAGATACAAAGGCATTAACCGGTCAAAGGCACGTTATAAAGAGTAGGTGCAAATAGAAGCTCTAAAATGTTTCAGATACTCTACAAACATGTCGCAGATACATATTACGTTGTTTCGTTAATGATTCAAAGTTCTTGAAGCTTTACTCGTTCAACTTGGCTTGCATCTCATATCCAGCTTTAGGTGTAAGCCTTTGCTTTGGGCTGTACGCCAATGCTTCTAATTATTCCCTTTGTCATATTACCGCCCAAAGCAATTCGACCGTAATTACGCTAACAAGAAACCTGAAACACACGATAATTACAAACATTTATTCGTATTGATTGGCTAATTAAGGACGAATTATTTTTGTTTGCGACAAAATTTTCACGGTGACTTGAACTGACCTATATTTTTTCTCAAGCACTCTCTTTTCTCAAAATACTACGTATCAAAAATATTCCAACCAGTTTTTATCTCAAAGTTAAAACATTTTTAAGTAAATCAAAGTACCATATTTTTTAATTATCCTAACGCAAAAAAGTTTAAAATATTTTTTAAATGTTAATTTTTTAAATCAATGTTAACACTCACTACGACAACTATGACAACAAGAATTATTCTGCCGAAAATAAGTAAATTGACCGATAAAAAAATAAGCTTTCTACGATTTTACAATTCTATTTTAACCGAAATCTACAGAACGACGAATTCACATGAACCTGACAAATTGTCGATAATTTCACATCCCTTCGTTCTCAAAATATCCCCACAGAAACCCCGATGTACCCAGAAGCTACATTTCCCACCGAAATATCGACAAATCCCCTTCCATTTCATTTTATCAAACCTCTAGCAAACCAGAGCAAAAACGCAAAAGCGGGCAATAAATTATTGACTATTCCGAGCCCTGGGTCGCTCTAGCACATAACTATAACATAGTGTAAAGTAAAATGGCTCTGTCGGCAAGGAAACGAGCGCTGAAAGTCTATAGGAAAGACGGCAAAGTATTTCTCGAGGGAATTTCATAGAAGCTAGAGGCAAGTTTATCGAAAGTTTCGTGAAACATCACGAGGACAAGTCGATATATGTCTGAAAGCTCCGAGTCTCACGATGCAATGACATCGTGGATGATTCTCCTTCAGTGACTTCAATGCCTTTCGTATAATACTATATATGTTCACCAAACCTCTTGGCGACTAATTAACCGTGGAGAAGACGATAAGTCTCGAGATTTTGGCCTGGTGAGCACGTATATACTGTATTGGTTAGAAGAGGCAATGTAGTGGAGGTTGGAATCGATCGATCGCAGTGTTGGCCCTGATATTCGAACCCGACTAAGCCACGTCGACGGGCGGGCTACAGAAGCCTACCTACCTTCTACTATCACAACCTATACGGCTGGTATATTCTCTCTCGATCGCTATTGTTAGACCCTTTGACATTATGTAGATCCGCACAGCGTGCGACGACGCTCATGTCGTCATCATCATCATCGTCGTCGTCGTCGTCGTCGTCGTCGTCCTCATAGTCGACTCTGCAGATCTATCCCACTCGATCGCATACAACCCGCCTCTAAAATACCCTAATAACACCGGAGGTATGATGCGGGTACTGTGTCCACGAATTTGCTGCGGTTGGGGTAGGTTATACTGGGTTCCTGTGATCTCCAAGGCGAGAGTTTCGAAATATGGGCAAATGTGATAGCGTTTGCGAACGCAATCAGAGAAATTATCGTAGAACTGACATGAGTGACGAATATTAATTATTCATACATCCAATTTTGTAGTCAGATTGCAGTTTTATAAATACTGGATAGGGGAATTTTTAGAAATGCATTTGTTTTTTTTTTAAATTGAAATCGAGAAGAAAAAGAACCTGTTTGGCCAAAAATATAGGGTTTCTCTAAGATGGCTATAATTTTCTTCAAAGATGGTATAGTGATTTTCCGACGCGCTGCTTCCTTCGTAATGAAACAAGCTATATTTTTTACGAATTTTTAAAAGTTGATGCAGCGGTATTTTAGCATACATATCAATGCCATACATTATAGGTCATTTTTCAAATTAACCACGGTCGCTTAAATATAAAGGTATCTCAATGATATTGTTATTCTTTTCGTTTCGGCGGCACCAGTCAATTTAAAAAAAAGTCATCGCCAGTTGAAAATTCCGATTTTTCGCATTGTCAACTTTGCGAAGTCAAAGTTTTTTTTTCGTGATTTTCACTAGATTTTAAGGCAGTTCTTTGTTTGTACAGATTCAACTGAGCCCGAACTTAGCTTGGTCAGCCCAACTGCGCACAAAGAAAAACTAGTCACATTTAACAACTTGACTTGACAATACTCAACACCGAGCCAATTCGACAAAGAGAATCAGTTTAATAAATTAGCGTTAGCACCGAGGGGCCATTCACTTCCCATTTAGATGCACACAAGATTTCAATGAGTAGGGTAAAAGTACCGGTTGTGGCCACTTTAAGAATTTTCCCATTTTCAAGTACTTATGATTGGGGCCAAATATCATAAAACTGTTTTGGACCTATATTTTTCATATCGGGGAAGAATATAATTTCAGATTTCTAGCATTAAAATCTTCATATGTGTCGAGAAAACACTGGAAAATAGAAAAAAGTAGGAGCATAGCCATTTCACCAGTTCTGGCCACCTATGCACCGGTTTTGGCCACAGTAATGTACCGGTTTTGGCCATGCTTAAAATTAGAATAACTCAATATTCATTGCACTTGAAACATTTTTTAAGGTGTGTTTAATAAATCAAAATCGTATTCTTATGAAAGCATCCAATTCCTCTACACGAAAATGTCTTTAAAGCACAGATGCCATCTGTGAACCTAACTAACCTTTTTTGACATTCGTCTCCTTCGTTTTGCACTTTTTCGTAGCAGCTTTCTTTGTCACAAATAGTCATACATTATATTAATGTTTTACTCTTTACACTTTTATTTTTACTTTTACCAGAGTTCTTTCCGAAAGTAGATTTTCGCATTGCATAATGATGGGAATCTTCAACATGAAAGGTGTTCCACCGCATTACCTTCTTTTTTACTATACATTTCTAAGGATACATTTTTCTTAGCGTTTTTTGGTTTTTTTGTTTCTTCTTTACGAATTTATGAATTGATTGTGTAATAATTAACGAAAAATTAATGATTATATTATCATGGCCATATCCGGGGCAACATGCTTATTCCATGTACCAGTTGTGGCCATCGTATTTTTTATAAATGTATAGGTTTATTTCAAACTTTTAGTACATCAACATTTGCAGTGATGACTCTTAAGATTGATATGTGCAAAGCTGCGTGCAATTCGCCAACTATATAATCCGAATATGTATCTAGAGCTTTCGTCAAAATCTTGTCGAATTCCGTAAGGAGTGGAGAATTTGATGAATCAGCTGATGATACTTTAATTACTGATACAGTACTTTTTGTAATGGAGACGAACGGACGTCAAAATGACAATAAATGTTTCCAAAATACACAACGTTATGAAAAATTATGATTAAATACAGGTACTGAATTAAAATAGCCACGTAAAACGTATTTAAGTGTGGGGGTGGCCACAACCGGTACTTCTACCCTATCTAATTTCATGCGATTTCCTGTATGATTTCAGTGATTTCGAAAACTTCGTGATTTCACAAAATAAATATATTTTCGAGTGATTTCACAAAATCTTATTTTTTTCGAATTTTGATTTCATACCAGTGGGAATCAGTCAGAAATCGCTTCCATTTTCGGAAAGATCAATAGAAAATATTACTATTGCAGAGTACTCAATATGGCGTCTTAAAAAAAAACACTTCAAGCTTATAAACGGCTTTTTATTTTCTTAAAGTTAACATCATTTCTAGCTAAACCTTTTGTCGTTATGTCCAGAGGAGAAATAGTAATATGGTATTGGAATCGAATAACGGTCACTGATGATGGCCGCTCTTTGCGGGCTTCATCGTTCAACTAAATTATCATCAACCACTATTCTATACTGAGTATTGGTTAAAAACTGGGATTTATTTAATTTCGAGAATTTATATGATTTCAATGTGATTTCGATTTCGCGAATTCATATCATTCTAATGTGATTCCAATTTCGTGCATTCATATGATTTCAATGTGATTTCGATTTAACGAATTCATATGATTGTAATGTGATTCCAATTTCGTGCATTCATATGATTTCAATGTGATTTCGATTCCGTAATTCATATGATTTCAATGTGATTTCGAGGGAAACCTAAATCAATGATTTCCGGGCGATTTCTTACGATTTGGTTCTTGATTTCATACGAGGTGCTTCAGTGATTTCCCTAGTAAATGACCCCTCGGTTAGCACAACTCGGCACGTACCATATTCGATGCTTATGGTAAAACAGAATCATCCTGCCGATGCTGCTACTGATTGGGTTAATCACTTCCGCGCGTGTCAAACTGAAGCTGTGTCGAGATGTGCCAAAGCACATTTTCATTTATGAAACTGATTTTCTGTGTCGAGTTTTGCCGGGTCAAGTTACGTCAAACCGAAACATAAAGTTTCGTCGCTTCAAGTTTTGGCTTTCGAATTGTGCTTCATCAAGTTCTGCAGTATCGAGTCATGCTTCGTCAAGTTCCACTGTGACGATTTTAGCTACGATTAAGTTTCGTGACGGCGAGGTTCGCTGCGTCGAGTTGCGTCGGATCGAGTTTTGCGTGATTGGTGGCGCCATAGCGAGTTTAATCGTGACGAGTTGAGCCGGGTCGAGTTTTATCGCGACAAGTTGTTAATGTATCAAGATTTTCTGTCGATAGTTGCGCCGGCCAAAAGTTGAGTTCGAGATCAGTTGAAATCTGTAGAAACGAGGCACTACCTATTTCAAAGCCTATCTAGTCGACAATCTCACGGTGATTAGATGCTGATCACATGATGATTTCACGCTGATTGCGTTTGAACGTGAACGTGCAGAAAAGGAAAGAAGTTTATTTAACTTGTTTTCTTATTCACACAAATATCCTCTCTTAAAATACAGTGGAACCTCTCATAGCGTACATAATGCGGGGACATGTACGCTAAGTGAAGAACCAATCAGGCATGCGAAACCTTCGTGCCTCTCACTCACTCTTATGAAATCGTCCAATCACAGCGATAAGATGTGCCCCTCCATTTACCGATGTACGCTACGAGAGGGTACGCTATGAGAGATTCCAGTGTAGTATATTTCTTCTTCATGGCTTCATACTGTCTTCTAACGAGCAGTACGCAGAACGATCCTTTGGCCTCGTGTATCGAACCATATTTTTCTTTACGAGTGCATTGCAAAATCCGAGTTTGTCCGACGTTTACAGACATACAAAATGAGCTGCAACTTCAAGCAGTGAGCAAAATCCAGGGAACAGTGTGCAAAATGAGGGAGCCAGTGCGCAAAATGTTTTGTGCACTAGTGCGTCAATCGGCCATTTTGCATGTCTATGAACGGTGGACAAACGAGGATTTTGCATGCACGAGTAAAGAAAAAGACATTGCACATCGAAAGTCGAAATATCGAAACCTGAAGCCAGTTTTCAAACATACTGATTGGTCGTTGATGGCTTTGACGTAAAGCCAACTTCAGACTGTTATGATCGCTGCAGAGTTACATTTATTGCAGTCGTGGAATAGAATATATTTTTCATACCGTTAAAAAAAAACGTTGCTAGTTGCGTATTTGCAACACGCGACTTTCTTATCATATTTGTTACTGGCGTGAAGTTTTTATAGCGAATTTATTGATGTATAGTGACTAACTACACAAATAGAAATTTGAGAATTTCGCACATTAATTGTAATCTACATTTCTTGCTATAATTTGTCAAGAACGTGTTTTTAAAAAATTTCTTAAATTGAAATCCAATCGAACTTTACGTAGGAATGTATGTGTAAAATTTTATGTAATTGTCATCTAGACAATGATTCTAAGCATAGTTTACGACTAGATCCTCTCTTACTGATCTATTTAATCAAAGAAAAGGGTATTTATAGATTTTGGAACTTATGCATATGCTTTGTGGATTAATTTAGTGGCTAGCACCTCAATAAAAACGAAGAGTCTCCTCTCCAGGTGTCCCCGATTAGATTTTCTCGTTCCCAACGACCTGTAACACAGAAATTCTTCAGAGCTATGCAAGAACTGCGCATCTAACTATACCAACGGGTTTCATGTGCTCTGCAGGGATGACCAGCTTTTTACTAGGGAAATATAAGCTTTGGTGCATCATTGGAGCAGTAAAATCCAGGAATACCACGTGCCTGCTTTGAAAATACCATCTGGAGATGCTGGTTTTAGTATGCGGAACCTTGTGGTTTGATTTTCTTGCGAATCGCTTGGTCACAAGTGGGTCGAGGTCTGTGGCAACCTTAAGTCGCAGGTGGCTGCACATCCGGAGCTAACTCGATGCCAGTTTCCCTGGAAATAATATATATGTATTACAGGTGAACGGAACATTGATAATTCATTGAAGCGATATACTATTTTGAGCTTGATAGGATATAAGCTCAAAAGAAGCTGGAAGGTTCTAACAAAGTCGAGAGCACTTTGAAGAAATCCAAGTGACAGATATTGCAAGGAATTTGCACGTAATTACGAGATGGACTTCGTGAGCCTGGAAACTATCTGAAGTCTGTTGGAATCGATCTTATTGATGCATTTTATCGGCTTCAATAAATTACCTAGCAAAAGCTATTCAGTTACCTTTAATCAGAGAGCCTTTGGGAATTAATTTGTCAATGGTTATCAACAAAAGAAAATAACAATTACAAAAGAAAAATCAGTTAATAATTCACCAAAAAAAAACATAAAACACAGGTATTTATCAACAATCTAAACCAACTTATACAAAAATAGTTAAATTAAGACTTGAGACAGAAAATTCAACGTGCACACAGGTTTAACCTATAACACCGGAGAAACCGGTCACCAGCTACACGTCAAACAATCAAACAAAAACACAAAACTAATTTGTTATGTTTGATAAGGAATATTTTGAAAGAATGATGAAAATTTATTAACTATATGTTAATAACTTCCCTGTTATTTGTGATTATAAATAGAAGGTTAACAAAATATTCACTGGATTTTGTAAAAATGTTAGAAAAATTAATTGAAAAACTAAAATAATCATAAGAACGAACAAATAACTTTGAAGAAATCCAAGTGACAGATATTGCAAGGAATTTGCACGTAATTACGAGATGGACTTCGTGAGCCTTGAAACTATCTGAAGTCTTGGATTCGATCTTATTGATGCATTTTATCGGCTTCAATAAATTACCTAGCAAAAGCTATTCAGTTACCTTTAATCAGAGAACCTTTGGGAATTAATTTGTCAATGGTTATCAACAAAAGAAAATAACAATTACAAAAGAAAAATCAGTTAATAATTCACCAAAAAAAACATAAAACACAGATATTTATCAACAATCTAAACCAACATATACAAAAATAGTTAAATAAAGACTTGAGACAGAAAATTCAACATGCACACAGGTTTAACCTATAAGACCGGAGAACCCGATCACCAGATACACGTCAAACAATCAAACAAAAACACAAAACTAATTTGCCAGCCAGCAAACATAGAAAATCAGACAATCACAATAGAAATAAAAAGGAAATAAGGATGCAAAGTAGAACCTTGCACATTGCTTTCTCATTATTTTTCGCGATTTACAAAGCTACCTCTATGAGGAAGTATGTTATTCAATTTTTGGCTTCCTCATAGAGGAAGCTTTGTAAATCGCGAAAAATAATGAGGAAGCAATGTGCAAGGTTCTACTTTGCATCCTTATTTTAATTAGATAAATATACATGTTGTGGATTCGCTTTTTCTATTTCGTTATTACGTTATTTCGTGATTACTAGAGCATTTCCGAAAGTGAATGTGATGATGTATATTTTTAAAAATAATTCAACATTCCATAAAATCAAAAATTTCATACCGTTCATCACTAAATTATACATATATAATGGCTGAATATTGTTTCATTTATATACAAAATTTGAGCTCGCTATCTTAAGTTTTGCAAAAGTTACAATAGAGCGACAATGTCAAATTTTTGAAAAATTCAAAACATCATAAAATTTTAACGGTTCAACCGATTTTAACCAAATTCAATAGCGATCACCGGCGTATGAAAGCTCACATTCATACCAATTTTAAGATCAATATCTCGAAAATTGAAAGAGTTATCGCGTAAACAGACATTTTTCAAAAAATTAAAAAACGCGTAATAATTTAACGATGAAGCGGATTTTAACAAAAATCTGTATGAACGATGAGGCTTGATCTCTCTATCTATGGTCCAAATTTCAGCTTGATATCTCAACGCATTCCCGAGTTATAAAGGTTTACATTTTTCGATCGTGTAACACACACACACACACACACACATACAGACATTTTTTCTAAATCACTTTTCTCAACGTTTTGGCCCATTCTCAGTGTACTGACATGAAAATCTCGAAAAAAAAATTTCATGAAAACAAAGCTTCCTTTATGAGGAAGCAAAAAGAAAAAACAGGTGATATACTCAACGCCAGTAAGTAAACAAAATTAAAATAGAAATTAAATAAAAGAATAGAAACAAAACTGTATATAAAACAATAAGCATAACGAAAAAACAACATTAATTATATTTGCACACACAATATTATTTTATATATTTTTTAAACACAATATTATTTTTATATTATTTTTGTACATAGACAAGAATAAACTATTCTGAAGAGGCCCTGATCAGGGCGAAACGTAAATACTAAACCAAAAAAAAGAATAAGCCGTCATTCGCCGAAGCACCTCATACAAAATTTCATCATCATAAACGGCTAAATAAAATTTAACAATTGTTATCAACAAACTATTGAATATATAAGTAAGACTTATAACCCGTACTTTTCCAAATGATGTATTTATTATATATTTAAAAAATCTTTATTATTGCTTTCTCAATGACGAGACTTTGTTTTCATTACAGTTTTTTTTCGAGATTTTTATGTCAGAATTGTCCAAAACGTTTAGAAATGTAGTTTAGAAAAAATGTCCGTATATATGCAAAAAATTCAATCGCTTATAATTCAATTACCATTCAACCGATAAAGCTGCAACTTTGCATACAAGTGAAGCAATGACGCCGCTTCAATTGTTGTAATATTTAATTAAATTCATACAGCGAATAAGATTCTACATCTTTTGCAAAATTTATAGCTATTGTGCCAAATAGGCCTTCATAAATGCAGATTCAAATTTTCAAAGTTTCAAATTTTATAAGGATACGAATTTTTCGAAAAAATTTTATTTCACTAATTAACACAACATTTTCCAAATTTTGGTATGCCAAAAAATGTGGACAGTAGTCAATGCACACTTTCTAATTAGGCTTAAAATATTATTAATCTGATACTTGATTATTGAGAATTTTTTCAGTCTTTTAAATTAGGGTCAAAATTTATTTTTTTCAGAGAATCATTAATGAAAATTTGGAGTGTTTTTTGAGTCGGTTCAATTACATACAAAATAATGAAGTAGATAAAGTATTTATTTATTAAAGTTGACCTTGAATTACTCACATAAATATACACACACACTCACATATACAGACGGTCATATTTTCTAAAAGTGATTTCTGGACGTTTTAGTCAATTTTGAATCCACTGGCATTGAAAAAGCGAAGAAAAATTCCACTGTAACAGAGTTTACTTCCACAGAGGAAGTAAAACATAAAAAATGAAAGTAAACGTGGCGGAGAAAATCAATGAAAAAGGTTTTTAATCCATTCACGAATTAAACGCTCAGAGAAGCTTGAAATTACGGAGCTTTTGTGACGAGCTTGAGAAAACTAGGACGTTGCTAGGCAAAGACTGAGCCACCCGCAGTGAAAGGAATTGCCAACGTTATTAGGCAAATTAGATGACATGTCCATGGAAGCTGTGCCATTAGTCAGATTAATATTTATGACTCTCGTGGACATCACGTCAATGTGGTTTAAACGCAGGAATCAATAGTGTGGTCCATTATTCAGTTTCACGATGTTGCTACTATATGTAGATTTATTAAATGCATTGACTGCATCGGTCATTTATGGATCATTTCAGCATATTAGTTTGGATTACGCGACGAAAGGGAATAAGCGATTTTTAGTTATTCATAACTAGAAAGAACTTTTAATCTTAAAAATCTGAAAATACCACATCTTAAGATTATTATCCGGAAGGTAAAAAAAGTTTGGAAATTAAGAAGCTATCATTTTTACTATAATTTTTCCAGACATATTGTAAGTTCATTTACTAATTTGCAGAAATATGCTCGTCAATTTTTAGTTCAGAAAATCATTACCATACTTTTTTTCCGAATTATCAAGAAATATTAAAAGTAGTGAGTACATGTGCGTGTCCTCACGAAGAAAATATGTGAAAACATATTTAGCAGTTCAGCATCGGGACCAGAGGGAGCGTAATTCTTTTTGAGGACATTTTGTTCAAATTCACTTTTTTCCAGAAGGAGCGTAACGTTTTTTGAGGACATTCTGCTCAAATTCACTTTTTTCCAGAAGGAGCGTAACACTTTTTGAGGACATTGTGCTTAAATTCATTTTCTTCCAGAAGGAGCGTACCGCTTTTTGAGGACACTTTGCTCAAATTCACTTTTTTCCCAGAAGGAGCGTAACGCGTTGAGGACATTTTGTTCAAATTCACTTTTTCCAGAAGGAGCGTAAGCTTTTTGAGGACATTCTGCTCAAATTCACTTTTTTCCAGAAGGAGCGTAACACTTTTTGAGGACATTGTGCTCAAATTCACTTTCTTCCAGAAGGAGCGTAACGCTTTTTGAGGACATTTTCTTCAAATTTACTTTATTTCCAGAAGGAGCGTAACGATTTTTGAGGACATTTTGTTGAAATTCACTTTATTTCCAGAAGGAGCGTAATGCTTTTTGAGGACATTTTGTTCAAATTCACTTTATTTCGAGAAGGAGAGTAACGCATTTTAGGACATTTTGCTCAAATTCACTTTTGGAGGACATTGTGCTCAAATTCACTTTTTTCTAGAGGGAGCTTACCGCTTTTTGAGGACATTTTACACAAATTCACTTTTTTTCCAGAAGGAGCGTAACGCTTTTTGAGGACATTTTGTTCAAATTCATTTTATTTCCAGAAGGAGCGTAACACGTTGAGGACATTTTGCTCAAATTCACTTTTTTCCAGAAGGAGCGTAACGCTTTTTGAGGACATTTTGCTCGAATTCACTTTATTTCCAGAAGGAGCGTAACGCATTTTTAGGGCATTTTGCTCAAATTCACTTTTGGAGGACATTGTGCCCAAATTCACTTTTTTCTAGAAGGAGCTTACCGCTTTTTGAGGACATTTTACACAAATTCACTTTTTTTCCAGAAGGAGCGTAACGCTTTTTGAGGACATTTTGTTCAAATTCATTTTATTTCCAAAGGGAGCATAACACGTTGAGGACATTTTGCTCAAATTCAATTTTTTCAGAAGGAGCGTAACGCTTTGTGAGGACATTTCGTTCAAATTCACTTTATTTCCAGAAGGAGCGTACCGCTTTTTGAGGACATTTTGTTCAAATTCACTTTATTTCCAGAAGGAGCGTACCGCTTTTTGAGGACATTTTGTTCAAATTCACTTTTTTTCCCGAAGGAGCGTAACGCTTTGTGAGGACATTTTGTTCAAATTCACTTTATTTCCAGAAGGAGCGTAACGCTTTTTGAGGACATTTTTTCAGGAAAATCCTCGCTAAAGACGTTTCCACATTAAAAATTCTGTGTAATTGACCAAAAAAAATGTATGATCATTCGTGATCAACCCTGTTAAAAGTATAAAATGTATAAAAAGTATAGAATTCATCATTTACTGGGTATACGGTAAATAATTAATGTACATCGACCATTGCGTGTCGTTTCTCTATATTAGCTTGGGTTACGAAAGAAAGAATAGGCTATTTATTTTTATTTTTCGTCAGACCAATAGTCAAGTACTTTCCATAATGTAGTACAACTTCACTGTAATAATATACTAGCGTTGGGTCAGACGATACCGTCACCTCGTAGCTCGCGCATCGTTGATCTTGTTAAGGGTACAACAAGCTTCTTATATATACATATATATATATATATATATATAAAAAGATATATAGACATATATCTAAGCCAATTTGTAGGCCACGAATACCTTGCGGAAAAGGCTTTCAGGTTCTACACATCGTACAGTATAGAGCATATTAGGACTCCGCAGGGAAACCGTGGGGATGTCTATAATATCCCTTTTCCATTTCCGAGAGGAACCCAGAGCTCAGCCGCCTCTTCATAGCTTCAGGAAAATATATATATAGGTTGTACTTTAGTCGAGACGTGCTCAATTGAGTTATGCATATCAAGGGCTCAACAAAAGAGAGAGAGAGAGAGAGAGAGAGAGCCCTTGATATTCTTTCTTCCTTCCGTTTTCTTCTTCTTCTTCTTCTTATCAGTACAAGCGACCTAACGTGTCCCACTTACAAGAGAAAAAAACGTTGACATTGAGGCCATGCAAATCTGCAAGGAATAATTTATTAATCAATAATAAAATACAATAAAATATTAATAACAATCACTTTTTTATTTGACAGATTTTTAAAGAAATTTGTTATGTTTGATAGGGAATATTTTAAAAGATTGAAGAAAATTTATTAACTATGTGTTAATAACTTCCCTGTTATTTGTGATTATAAATAGAAGGTTAACAAAATATTCACTGGATTTTGTAAAACTGTTAGCAAAATTAATTGAAAAACATAAATAACCGTAAGAACGAACAAATAAAATTATAGTTGCTACTTTAATCCATTCCTTTCATACTTTTTTTCATTTTTTTTAAAAATCTTCTGCTATATTTGTGATCGAATATATAATAATGTTCATAAAAACTAAAGAATATATTCATTACATAGATTTGGTAAAAAAAAGCATTTAAAAAAAACCCATCATTTTATACAATAATTTGATTTCTGTGTCACTTAAAAAAAGTGAAATTCTGTAGAAAAATCTTTTTCCTATGTTTAGTCAAACGTTGATACATTTTTTTACCAATATAGCAGGATATTTTAGAAGAATCATTGATGTTGAATTATTTATGAAAGTGAGTGACAAAATCGATTGAGTTTGAAACTAACCACGACCTGAAAAAGGGTCTTTAAATAATCTCGTCAGTTACGAGATATTTTTATTATACGCAAGGATAACTAAATTTTCCTTTTACAATTAAAATCCATTTTATACCCTTTTGTTCTTTTTTCAATTTTCCCATAATACATTTTATATTAACATCATAATATGCATCGTAAATTGCATGTAAAATGTAGTCTACAGTACGTTAAGAGTGCGTCCGCAAAAGAAACTCGTCTTCGAGGTAAGCACAAAGCTTTTTGCTCGCGTTAGTGATTGTCAATTATGAATTTAGTCCAAGGAACGGTCGCTATTTTGGTCAATTTCGATTTTGCTTCACAAAAACGAAAACATTGCTGTTACGAAAAAAAAATAGATTTAATTTCAATTTGGGTCACATATGAACTGCCACGAAACAAAATTAGAGAACAAATTTGACAAGAATTACGAGATATTTTTGTTATACGCAAGAAAAATTAAATTTTCCTTTTACAGTTAAAATTCATTTTATACCCGTCTGCTCTTTTTTCAATTTTCCCATATAATACATTTTATATTAACATTATAATATCAATAGACTCAAGTCTTCACTTTTGGTCCCACTCTGAGAAATTCCTGTGCATCGTAAATTGCATGTAAAATGTTGTCTACAGTATGTTAAGAGTGCGTCCGCAAAAGAAACTTGTCTTCGAGGTAAGCACAAAGCTTTTTGCTCGCGTTAGTTATTGTCAATTATGAATTTAGTCCAAGTAACGGTCGCTATTTTGGTCAATTTCGATTTTGCTTCACAAAAACGAAAACATTGCTGTTACGAAAAAAAATATATTTAATTTCAATTTGGGTCACATATGAACTACCACGAAATAAAATTAGAGAACAAATTTGACAAGAATTACGTGTTACGTCATGGCTTTTTAGAAATGACGCAACGAAGCAAAATCTATATATTTTCCTCCGTTTTAGGGCGGAATGTGCCGCCTCAGGGGCCGGAGACCAATGTCGACGTGATTTTGTGGTTTTTGTGGGCTCTTTTGGTTTTAAAATGTTCATTTAATATATTTTATGTTCAAATATTCACTTGAACATTTTTGTTTTAAAATGTTCACTTAATTTTTTATTTTTAAAATATTCACTTGAACATATTTGTTTTAAAATGTTGACTTGGAAAACATTTTTTTAAAAAATTCACATAGAAGTAATTTCTTTTTAAAAATGTCCTTGTTTTTACTTTTTTTTTCAATCACCAGTCACTAATCCCAATTCGCTGCCACCACAATTTTCCTGTTACGTCATAACTTTAATTTACTTTATTATTTTTGTGGAAAAGACGCAACAAATGAAAATTGATTTATTTGTTCCTCCATTTTGGAACGGATTGTGCCGCTTCAGGGGTTGGAGGAAGCGACTGGGTGATTGAATAATTGTATACATTTTTTTTTAAACTATTAATATCAATTTTATTCACGGGAGTTAAATTATAATGGTTTGAGTTTTATAATTTTTTAATTTGTTAAGTGTTGACGAGGGTCGACCAGCTTAGTCTGCCCCCGGAGTAAGACTGACTATGTTGGAAATTACAAGTAGGACTAAAGACACGGCGCATTAATACAAAAATTAAAGATGCAGGACATCACGCATCTCATAGATTGCGGTGCCCGGCTATTCGACGTGGGAAAGCTGACTAATGTAAAAAGTTCGGATCTAGTAGCGCTTCCCGCTACTAGGTGTAAGAAAAAGAAGAATGACCAGTTTATTGTTATTATACTTCATTTTTGCTTCCTCATAGAGGAAGCTTTGTTTTCGTGAAAATTTTTTTTTTTCGAGATTTTCATGTCAGTACACTCAGAATGGTCCAAAACATCGAGAAAAGTGATTTAGAAAAAATGTCTGTATGTGTGTGTGTGTGTGTGTGTGTGTGTGTGTGTGTGTGTGTGTGTGTGTATGTGTGTGTGTGTATGTTACACAATCGAAAAATGTAAACCTTTATAACTCGAGAAGGCCTTGAGATATCAAGCTAAAATTTGGAACATAGATAGAGGGATCAAGCCTCATCGTTCATACAAATTTTTGTTAAAATCCACTTCATCGTTAAATTATTACGCGTTTTTTAATTTTTTGAAAAATGTCTGTTTACGCGATAACTCTTTCAATTTTCGAGATATTGATCTAAAAATTGGTATGAATTTGAGCTTTCATATGCCGGTGATCGCTATTGAATTTGGTTAAGATCGGTTGAGCCGTAAAAATTTTATGATGTTTTGAATTTTTCAAAAAATTGACGTTATCGCTCTATTGTAACTTTTGCAAAACTTAAGATAGCGAGCTCAAATTTTGTATATAAATGAAACAATATTCAGCCATTATATATGTATAATTTAGTGACGAACGGTATGAAATTTTTGATTTTATGGAATGTTGAATTATTTTTAAAAATATACATTATCACATTCACTTCGGAAACGCTCTAATAATCACGAAATAACGCAATAACGAAATAGAAAAAGCGAATCCACAACATGTATATTTATCTAATTAAAACAAGGATGCAAAGTAGAACCTTGCACATTGCTTCATCATTATTTTTCGCGTTTTACAAAGCTTCCTCTATGAGGAAGCCAAAAATTGAATAACATACTTCCTCATAGAGGTAGCTTTGTAAGAAGCGAAAAATAATGAGGAAGCAATGTGCAAGGTTCTACTTTGCATCCTTTTTACATAATAGAATAATAATAATAATTTGAAAGAATTAATAATAACATTTATTTATTGGTTTGTTTAATTTTTAATAATGAAAAATAAGCCCGGAAGTAACAACGAGATATTTTTGTTATATGCAAGGAAAATTAATTTTTCCTTTTACAGTTAAAATTCATTTTATACCCTTTTGCTCTTTTTCGATTTTCCCATAATACATTTTATATTAACATCATAATATCAATAGACTAAAGTCTTCACTTTTGGTCCCACGCTGAGAAATTCCTGTGCATCGTAAATTGCATGTAAAATGTTGTCTACAGTACATTGAAAGTGCGTCCGCAAAAGAAACTCGTCTTCAAGGTAAGCACAAAGCTTTTTGCTCGCGTCACTGAGGAAATGCGCTTAGGTGACGTTGCTCTTTAGGTCCGTCATCGGGAGAAAACGTTTTCTCGTGCGCACACACGATGCTCGAGAGTTGCTCGAGCTGTATATCGTTGGGAGTACACAACCTCGAGTACTATATGCAAAATAGGTCGCGGTAAGTCGTTGCGCGGTGGAGACTTGAAGTTGGAAGAAAAATTGAATGGACGAGACGCTCTCGGCATCCGTTGAGCGAAGCTAACGTCAGGGCAAAGCTCTCCTCTCCTTCTACAGGCTCTTTCCACTCTTCGCTAGGCTTGGAGAACGATAATCCTCGCGAGTTTCGAAACCCTCTCTTGTCTCCTTCTCCTCTGACTCCCATTCTCCCATACTCATCCTCGAAACTTCTTTCCACGGTTGGAACAGCTTGAAAAAGAAACGAGCTCCAGCAACTCGGCACAGTCATTTATCACGTACGTAACTCGAGAAGAAGCTGAAGAGGAGAAAGAAAAAAAGATATGAGAGCTTGAGACGCTACTACAGTTACAGTTGTATAGATAGGGAGGCAAATGACATACCCTTGGGGAAGACGAACGTTCGGTCTGCTGTCGTCTGGCTATGTACAATTTCTACACACCAAATGCCAAATATGTGTCTGCTGTTATTGATGAAATTCGAAATGTATGACATTTTTTTGGTCCGATTGAAAAATTTGGGTCGCAGTCAAGATAACACACCATTTTTTAACCATGGTCTTGTAAATGGACACTTAGTGAAGGCAAAATGTACTTTAGAATATCCCTTTAGGTTACCCGAGTTGAAATGTAGACCCTCCAAACACACTTTGTTGAGTCAAAATGGGTGAAATATACCACTTTTAAAGGTTCATATACGGATCTAAGGACCTCATCTTACTCTGTGAAGCTAATTGGAGGTTCGGACGTACAAATTTTAGGCCGAGGTTTTCTCAGTTCACTGCAAGTGGGTAATATCTGCAATTTCCGAAGGTTCTGCGAAGGTTCATGACTCTCGACTGACTCGCCGGGATTGCCACTTTTACACGGAAAGAAAAGATCAGCTGCCATAAATAAAAAAAAGAGTTGACACAACCAAACGATCATTCTATTTCCCTTGCAACTCAAATGGTAGTGCCAACGATTCGAATGATAGTCCCAACAATTCAAATGGAAGGCCTAGTCATTGGATCGGTTAGGTTGAATAATCTTGCGAAAACTAATCGTGAATACTAGAGATGACTAAGGTAAACGGCCCTGTTTCTGACGCTGGTCCAGTTTCTGACGCGATACTTTAGCATAGGCGGCTTCCCCCACCATTCCAGAAATAGCTAATAGCCATTCGTGGCGTCACAAACTGCGACACTCGTCGGATCCTCGTTTACCCTATGGTTTTACATGGGCAGAGGGAGATGGTTGCCTTACATCGTCACAAACAGTGCCATTTACCTTATTCGATATAGTTGGGCCAACTAATTTTTGATAGCTCATGTACAGCAAATTGAAAACGTAGTTGTCACAACCTAACAATTCTTTCCGTGTAGATTTCGAAGTGGGTCTAAATTTAAACTTGGGAACAGCCATTTTGTTTGCTGTCTCGCTATCGATAATTCCTACACACGAAATCCCAAATATGTGTCTGCTATTATTGGTGAAATTCGAAAAGAATGACTTTTTTTTAGTTCTCTTGAAAAATTTGAGTTGCAGTCAAGATAACACACCATCTTTCAACCATTAAGGGGATGCTGGAGTAGATTTTATTGCCGACTTTGGTCGGTAATTTTTTCGATCAGGACACAGGTGACGCCGGCAATACGTCAGTTCTACAGAACCCATCTCTACACAGACCCATCTGTACACGAGCATCTTGTACACCATTTTTTTTTACACGCGTTTAATTGAGCACAACGAAATTGTACACAACACGAACTTGACAAAGCGGAATTTAAAACGGATAACCTTGTCACGACGAAACCTTGCGGAAATTTAGTTCGACACGGAAAAATTGATCACGTCAGTAATCGTTATGACAAAACTTTGCACAGCATACTCTGGGCACCATCAATCTGCTCACAGCACTACCCACATAGCACATAATATTGCCTGAATATTGCAGGAATATTTCGAATATTTCATTGCACAGATATATTTCCATAAGCTTCCAGTCGAATATTCACAAATATTTAATTGCAATATTGTCAACTTAACGTTCAGAAATATTGTTGGAGGCAAAACAATTGCCAAGCATTTTTTAAATGTTTCTGAACATTACCTATGAATCCCATTCCTTCAATAATATTTCACAAAGTTTCGAATAAAAGATTCCAGATTAGATTTTGCAAATTGTACAATGGATTTTTTTTTGCAGCATACCAATATATTTCAAATGGATATTTTTAAACTAGTTTAAAAAGTTGAATTTGAAATGATCTGCATTTCGCAATAAAAAGAAACTCACCTCGTTCTCTTGAGTATCATTCTTGCGGAAATTGGAAGCTTCATTAGAATATATCGGAAAACGCGGCATGGTATGAATCGATTTTTTTGTTGTTCTATCTTTATTTTTTAATTCATCAGTCTTGGTCGACAGAGCACATGGGCGATAAAACTATAACGTTTGTACAAGTAGTCGATGGTCTAGTGGTTAGTGCGATAGACGTTAGGTCGTTAAATAGGTTTGATTGATACACTGAGAGAAAAATCTGGTAATTAAAAAAAAAATATAGTTAGACCGACGATAATCTAACTATAAACTGTAATTCCCAGGTGGAACGTCTCTATTTCATGGATATATAGAATAAGATTATCAGGAGTAACAGTCCGTCCAGTCAAGATCAGACAGACAAATCGTCGCGTGAAGGCAACATTAATTTCTTTTTTAACTTGGCGTCGAGTCGCTACCGCGACTCTTAATAGTAGCAATCATCAAAATGATAATAGTTTCAAAAACTATTCTAATCGTTTCAAATATGCCGTTTCGTAGTATATACGATTTCAACGTTTGTTTCTAATAACCTTGCAAGTATCGTTTATTGAACCACATTATCATCGCTTCGACCATAAAACATGCAAGCCTTCCTATATTCGTTTTATCATATGAAATCGTTAAATCAACGATATGCTTTTCTCTCAGTGTAGGTAGATGTAAGTCTTTGAAGCGCAAATGTATGTTTCTTCTAACCGCATTCACCTCTGGAACAAATGTAGTTAATGAAACTTTAATATTGTTATATATTTTTGAAGCGGGATCGCTTTTTAAAATTATTTGTCGTTAATGCGACGTGGGCTACGTAGGTGAGGTTGTGAGTTCGAATTTTGGATGGGATATATATTTTTTTCTCCAATAAATAGGATTATTATCGAGGACGTCCAATAGTGCTGCTGAAATACTCTCAATCAAAAAATCATATTCAAAACGGTAGTTTCTTACGAATTAGTCTTGGCGGAAAATGTAATATTCACACAATATTGCTCTGTAATATTATTGAAATATTATATTAGCCACGTTTTGAGCGGACATTGCAAGATTGCTGCAATATTTTAGAAATGTTTCAAACATCTTTCACAATATTTTCGCAATATTGCATTATTGCAAAGGAATATTTTGAGAATGTTTCAGAAATATTCCAGTGCTATGTGGGTAGTTTCTGGAAATTACATGTGTAAAATCAGACCGAACGTCAATTCTGTGATGATTTCTGAATATTCGAAAACCATCAGAATGTCAAATACACAAGCCAAATCCATGTATAGAGTATACTACGCTCCCGTTGCAAAGGCTCGGAGCTTTTGCCAAAACAAAACAGACTACATCGGCGTCACTTGTGTTGCAATCGAGAAACTTCATTTGCGCTCTTCTTGACCCACTCTGATCCCGAACAGATTACGTGAACGTAGTCTGGGTTTTGCGTGGATTCCTTTTGTGTAATTAACTTTTGGACGCTCGTAGAATATTCAGAGAACGCTAAAGAATGGACGTACATTTCAATTTAACGTATGTGAGTTCCAGAATCTTTTGTATCTTACCACACAGGCGATGCTGTCAAACCCTGGCCATTTTGATTTCGAGAGGTTCAGTAATATACGATTTTTTCATTTACTGTACGTTTTCACCAAATATTCGAATGTACGTCCACTCGTTTATGTTGATATTGCAACCGTGTACAATTTGAAGCATGTGTGTAGCGTATTAACGAAGAATAATCAAAACTACGAAAAAGTCTGTTTTTACCGACAAAAGTCGGTAATAAAATCTACAACAGCATCCCCTTAACAAGAATTACAATAATAATTCTATGAAAATACTATCACATTTTGCAATAGGTTTGTTTGAAAACTTGATGTTCACCACCGTCTGTGCACAAACTGTAAAAAAAAGAACTTCACACGAAAATAGGTGCAAGACCGCAAACGTTTATATGACTTCGTTAAACTTCATTAGTAGAGCCAAACCATTACATCCATTACTATTCCCGTATATCCCGAGGGTTTCTTTTCCGAGCGTTTTTCCAGAAGTTTTTTTTCCAGAGGTTTTTTTCCGGAGGTTCTTTCCGGAGGTTTTTTATCCAGAGGTTTTTACCGGAGGTTTTTTATCCAGAGGTTCTTTTTTTTCGGCGGTTAATTTCACCTCAAACGGGATGTGAATCTTGTGAAGGTGAAATGTACCTTAGAATATCCATTTATGGCGATTTACAACGAATAAAAATGACAACCGCGGGGATAGACAACCATACGGAGAAAAAAAATGAGTTGGGCACATTCAAAAAGTGGTTGTACGGACTCACTTTTCATTACTCCATATAACCACGCATTTGTGAATTGCGACAACCACTAATTAGCTGTCTCAACTCACAAAATGGTTATAGTCACTAAATAAATCGTTCTACCAACTCATTTGTAGCCAACTCATAAAATGGGAGTTGTCCCGTCTAACCTTTTTTCACCGTGCATTTGGTTTACTGTCTAGCTATGGTCAATTCCTATACACGAAACGCCAAATATGTGTCAGCTGTTATTGATGAAATTCGAAAAGTATGACTTTTTGGTTCAATCGAAAAATTTGGGTCGCAGCCAAGATAACACACGATATTTCAACCAGGATCTTATGAATATACATAATGTTTACCTCAAACAGGATGGATTTATCATATGGCACGACCTGGGGTAAATATCCATTTGCATATCGAGTCGCAGCCAAGATTACACACCTTAATTCATCCATGATCTTGTGAATATACATAATTTTCACCTCAAACAGAATGTGACTCTTGTGAACGAAAATTGTATCATAGAATATCCATTTAAGGTAAACGGCCCAGTTTCGGTCATCTTTAGAGCCTGAGCCCATATTTTCCGTTGCTTCTGAATAAATTATATCGAGTCGCTACCGCGACTCTTGATCGAAATTTCGAAAACGAACTGTTTTTATTTATGCAATAAATCCTTCTAAATATAGTCACATAATTGTTTACATTAAATTATTAGGTTATAATATTTAAATAATCGTTTTACTAACAACGCTCGGCTGCCGGGGTTTCGGTCACATTCCAACCTCCATGTCGCAGTTTCGATCACCCTGCGGACCTAGTTTCAGTCACTTCCTTATATTTTACGATGTCACAGTCGAAACGACAGGTTATAAATGACGATTTATTACCATTTACTAATAAAAAAATTAAGTTTTTTTCTACATTTAATTAATACTATATTATTTAAAAAGTTGAATTGGATAGAACACGACTGCAGATGTGATTCGTGCAACAAGTGACCGAAAGTGCAACCTAACCTAATTTGCGAAAGCAATAACGGAGACGGCAGTTTTAATGAAATAATTTTGCGTAAAACAAATTCTAACTAGACTAATCGGTTACGTGATTCATTGGGAACCATTCCATATAATATTTATACCTCTGAATAATTACAAATGATCAAATTCGATGTTTTCCGAGAGCCTTCGGCAAGCACGCTCGGACAACGGTTGCCGCTCGAAACTACAGACACACACTGAGAGAAAAATCTGGTAATTAAAAAAAAATATAGTGAGACCGATGATAACCCTAGCGGATCTGAAGAACCGCAAAATAACCGAAGAGTGACCGGTCGTTATAGAACAAAAAATCACTCCAGAATAACCCAGAAGGAACCTAGTGACCGGCGGGTAACCGTAAAGTGACCCGTAAAGTGACCCGTAATGAACTCAATGTTCCGTTTCGGGTTACTATTCGGTTATATGAAGATCTTTCAAATAACCGAAAAACAACTTTTAACAAACTGTCGGTTACTTCTACGTTACTTTAAAGTTTGTTTTTGGTTAAAACATTGGTCGCTTTGCAGTTGCAATCGGATTCTTTTTTGTTCCAAAATAACGGTCGCTTTGTCGGTTACATTACAGTTGTTTTACGGTAAAACAACTGGAAATGAACCTCATAATGACGGTTACTTGTATGTGACCGTAAAGCAACCACAAAATGACGGTTGCTCGGATCCGCTAGGGAATCTAACTATAAACTATAATTCCCAGGAAGAACGTCTATACTTTATGGTCATAGCAAATATAAAAAAATAGTTGGATGAATCATTACTATAATTCCCAGGAGGAACGTCTCTATTCTATGATTATAGCAAATATAATTATAGTTGTAATCATCAAAATGATAATAGTTTCAAAAACTATTCTAATAGTTTAAAATATGCCTTTTAGTTGCATATACGATTTCAACGTTTGTTTCCAATAACCTTGCAAGTATCGTTTACTAAACCATATTATCATCGCTTCAACCATAAAACATTGCAAGCCTTCCTATATTCGTTTTATCATGTAAAATCGTTAAATCAACGACGATATGCTTTTCTCTCAGTGCACACGCAGCGCCACTCACTCTAACACTTCCTGATGAAAAACTTCATTTAAAAAATCGCATTTCGATAATAACGAAGAGTAAAAGACGGTCTTCAAAATGGCATTAATTTTTTTTTTCGCACAATACATTTATTATTCGTATAAATGGAAGGTCGATGACCGAAACCGGGACAGTGACCGAAACTGGTCCATTTACCACCTTACGTCGATTTACCAAAAATAAATATAGTACAAACTGGGGTGAATGTCCATTTCGTATGCTGCTCCACTGCGTAATTTCCATACACGATCTGTTATTTACGAAATACGAAAAAGAAAACTCCTTTTTTGACCGAATTGGAAAATTTGTAGGGTAGAAGTACCGGTTGTGGCCACTTTAAAAATTTTCCCATTTTCAAGTACTTGTGATTGGGATCAAATATCATAAAACTGTTTTGGACCTATACTTTTCATATGTGAGAAGAATATAATTTCAGATTTCTAGTATTAAAATACTCATATGTGTCGAGAAAACACTGGAAAATAGAAAAAAGTAGAAGCATAGCCATTTCACCAGTTCTGGCCACCTATGCACCGGTTTTGGCCACAGTAATGTACCGGTTTTGGCCATGCTTAAAATTAGAATAACTCAATATTCATTGCACTTGAAACATTTTTTAAGGTGTATTTAATAAATCAAAATCGTATTCTTATGAAAGCATCCAATTCTTCTACACGAAAATGTCTTTAAAGCACAGATGCCATCCGTGAACCTAACTAACCTTTTTTGACATTCGTCTCCTTCGTTTTGCACTTTTTCGTAGCAGCTTTCTTTGTCACAAATAGTCATGCATTATATTAATGTTTTACTCTTTACACTTTTATTTTTATGTTTACCAGAGTTTTTTCCGGAAGTAGATTTTCGCATTGCATAATGATGACAATCTTCAACATGAAAGGTGTTCCACCGCTTTACCTTCTTTTTTACTATACATTTCTGAGGATATATTTTTCTTAGCGTTTTTTGGTTTTTTTGTTTCTTCTTTACGAATTTATGAATTGATTGTGTAATAATTAACGAAAAATTAATGAATATATTATCATGGCCATACCCGGGGTAACATGCTTATTCCATGTATCTGTTGTGGCCATCGTATTTTTTATAAATGTATAGCTTTATTTCAAACTTTTAGTCCATCAACATTTGCAGTGATGACTCTTAAGATTGATATGTGCAAAGCTGCATGCAATTCGCCAACTATATAATCCGAATATGTATCTAGAGCTTTCGTCAAAATCTTGTCGAATTCCGTAAGGAGTTGACAATTTGATGAATCAGCTGATGATACTTTAATTACTGATACAGTACTTTTTGTAATGGAGACGAACGGGCGTCAAAATGACGATAAATGTTTCCAAAATACACAACGTTATGAAAAATTATGATTAAATACAGGTACAGAATTAAAATAGCCACGAAAAACATATTTAAGTGTGGGGGTGACCACAACCGGTACAGTGCCCGCGCAAAAAGGAAAGTATTAAAATAGTATTAAAAAAAGTATGAAAAGTATAATATCTCACGTATGATCTATTGGACTGAATTAATACTAAAAAGTATTAGACCGTATTATTAGTTTTAAGGGTCCGGGTCCATATGTCCACGGTTTTCGGTATCCAGGTCGATATCTCCATGGTTTTTGGTGTCCACGTCGATATTTCCATGGTTTTTGGTGTCTAGGTCGATATCTCCATGGCTTTTGATGTCAAGGTCGATATCTCTATAGCTTTTGGTGTCCAGATCAATTTTTTCATAGTTTTCAGTGATCAGATCGATTTTTTCATAGTTTTCGACGTCTAGATATTACTCCCACTTGTTATTTAAGTATCTAGACCGGACTGGATACTGAAAATTGAGGTGCGATTAACCTACA
Organism: Ephialtes manifestator; assembly: GCA_963970395.1. Classification (NCBI taxonomy): domain Eukaryota; kingdom Metazoa; phylum Arthropoda; class Insecta; order Hymenoptera; family Ichneumonidae; genus Ephialtes; species Ephialtes manifestator. The sequence goes on along the minus strand of OZ019969.1, from coordinate 8,979,565 downwards.
GCTCAAAAACTGTAAACGAATATAATTTTTATAACAAACATTATGAATCGATCGACCTGAACTCCGAGAACTATGAGGATATCAACCTGGACACCGAGAACTATGAAGATATCAACCTGGACACCTAAAACTGTGGAGCAATCGATCTGGACAACTAAAACTATGGGCCGGTCAACCTGGACATCGAAAGCGATGGGAATATCGACCTGGACACTGAAAACTATGGACATATCAATCCGGACCCTGAAAACTAATAATACGGTCTAATACTTTTTAGTATTAATTCGGTCCAATAGATCATACTTGAGATATTATACTTTTAATACTGTTTTTAATACTGTTTTTATACTTTTCTTTTTGCGCGGGTGGCCACAACCGGTAGTTCTACCCTATTCCATCAATAATGACACGCCATATTTCTGCCACGTCAACATTCACACGTCAAGCAGTATGTAGATCTAAAAACACGGGATCATAAAGTATTAATTTATGAGGACATACATGGACTAAAAATATCCATACCTAGATATTCGATATAAAATATCATTTTTAATTTATGGCCTAGTTAGGACAATTCTATTACAGCCAAAATTATGTAAACCTAATGAAGACCAAAGGTCTTTATCCTTCCGTCTGCTAGTATTCATGAAAACCAAAATAGAAACTCCCTATTTGGCTCAATCGCTCATTTTTATCTTCCATCTAAAATAACCCTCCATATTACCACACCGTTAATATTTACTCCTACAGCAGCATGTAAACCTGTTGGGAAAAAAAATTGAACCGTAGAATATTCAATTATAGTGACTTACGAGGAAGAAAAATGAAACTGTCTCTTGAGGCTTTTCCTTTGACTGCCTCATACGAGGGAGGACTTAGGATATCCTCAGGGACTCGTGGTATCATTTAATCGAAAACAGCGTTAGCTCCATCGTGCCAAGGGCACAAAGTAGCGTGGGCGTGATAAATGGATCCATGTACAAATACGTATTAATTTAGTTCCACGAACAGAAGCGAAACAAATGTCTGCACTCAAAATATATTCATCGTGTATTCTTCACTCCTTTCGCATTGCGACGTTTACCTTTCATCTTTCTCAAATTACCACGAGATTCCCTTTCGCAGGCGACATTGAATTAAATTTTACGTTCTCATAGAAGAAGTTTTGTTTTTGTGAACATTTTTTGTTGTTGCTATTTTCAGGCGAGTAATTTTATGTGTAGTCTAATAATTTGTCATATACCATCTTTAAATTTATTACACAAGTGGTCTATCATGTAACAACGTTTTAAACTGCATTTGGCGCAAATAGGTTGAGAGGTTAAAATTTTACAGCAATTTGAAGATTTCAAAAAAAGACATTTTACGCGATAACTTTCGCAAATTACGAGATATCAGGCCTAAATTTTGTACACAAATAGAGTAACACTAAAACATGATTGATAGTATATTGATCGCTTTCTTTTTTTAAAATTTAAAAAATTTGTAATTCGATTACATTTAATGAAACAAATACATCTACATATAAAATTATGAAAAAAATCACATAAGCTCCTTTTAATATTACCAATTACATAAAAAAAAATACGCAGAAGATTGGAAGAAAATTAAAAAAATCAATTACCCGAAATATTTTTTTAAAAATGGGTAAAATGCATTCTCCATCTTGGGCTTGTGCTTAAAATGTTTGGGACTCCATGTAGTATATTCGTGATTTTTTGTATTGAAATCGGAGGGGGCCAAATTAGCGAAATGGTACCTTTTCTTGGTAAAAGACATAAATAAAATAGAAGTTATGTTTATTTTTTATTTTGATTATTTTTACCGTAAACTGTGTTGAATTACGAAAATTTTGACCTAGTTATTTTTGTCGATATCATTATTCCACTTGACGTCAGATTTTTTTTCATTTTTTTCACTTTTTATTTTATGGCTCGTCGAAATATAAGAATAAAATTCTCAAAAAATTCACAGATGCTCCGTTTGACATAGTCAACAATATAAAAAAATTAGGCGAAAATTGGAGTCGGTCGGGTTTTTTTTTGTGCGAAATCCCGTGGAATGACCCATATATATTACCAAATAGATATCCTTTGTCTTTGTACTACTTGGGAAAGAATATGGATGTACATAGAAGTGCAGATCCTATGCTCCTCCTGAAGCTGCGCAGAAACTGGAGTACCACGCATTTTCGTCATTTTTGGTACTCCAGCATACTCCAGTTTCTACGCAGCTTCAGGCGAAGCATAGGATCTGCACTTCTATGTACATCCATATTCTTTGTTTATACCGTGAATAGAAACACGATGCACGCGGAGGGGGGCTCGCAAAACATCTGGGCATTTTCGCGCAACTTTGAGGTTATGACGGCAAACGTCCCGACTAAAAATTCAGTTATGGGGAATATCAGGGCCGGCCCTGGTAACCGGATTCTAAATCCAAGGCCCCTGTCTGGCTACCTTATACGGCCCTGATTGGAAATGTAACGCTTTGGCACATCAGGGCCAGTTCAAGTTTACCACATAAGGACCTGATAAAAATAACCATTTAAGGGCCTGATAAATATAATCATAGATATATAAATACATATACTTATCTTTATATTAAATTAAAAAATTAATTATTAATTTCCGCGCATTATGCCGCAATATGAACAATAATATTCTATTAATATTACAAAAAAAAAAAAAACAAGTCGTCTTCAGATACGGTTTTTCGTAGCATCATTCGGGAAGTGATGCACGCGGGATTTGAACCTAAGACCTACGGGACCTACCTATTTACCTAACTACCTAACCGAGCACGCTAACCACTAGACCAAACCGACTATGTGGATATCTTGTACAGTATTTCCATAATAGTTCAATTTACTATTTATTTAAATAATAGTTCAGTTTTTAACGTAACTAATTAGGAATTTGAACTTAAAATTTGTAAATTCAAAATGACGGGTTTAAAATTAAAAACATATTGAATGCGACATTTTGATTTTATAAATGATATTCTTAATTCCGCCAATATTTCGATCAGGTCTACCTTATCTATACCAGGTCCGAACCTGAATATGGAATACCTTGTCAGATCTACCTTAATTTTTCCCGATCTGGCCCTGAATAAGATACACCTTATTAGGTCTACCTTAATATTTCCCGATCTGGCCCTGAATAAGATACACCTTATCAGGTCAACCTTCCCTTTGCCAGATCCGGTCCTATTAAGGTACATCTTATCAGGTCTACCTTATCTATGCCAGATCTGGACCTGAATAGGGAATACCTTATCAGGTCAACCTTCCCTATGCCAGGTCCGATCCTAATAAGGTGCACCTTATCAGGGCAACCTTTCCAATGCCAGATCCGGTTCTAATAAGGTACACCTTATCAGGTCAAACTTATCCATGCCAGATCAGGCCCAAATGTGACGGCAGGGCTGCCCTACCAGATTTCTAGTCGGGGTTGAACGATCGACGGTACACGGGAGCTCTATATCTTTGGTAAATCTCATGTCATACTAAACTACAGACATTTTGCAGGCTGTCAATAGATTTTGCGTTATTTCTCGTAACGTGAATTGCTTTAACCTGTTGCGTATGAAGATTATTCCGAACATTTGTGGACGCCAGATATAAAGAAGTATGAGATGCGGTGTACAACAGCATAAATAGTACACCGGACGACGCCTGGTAAATCTTTATCCGTGTCTGAAAAAAAATGCCATGTTTATGCCACTTTGGATCCTGATTACTATACGAATCTGGGAATGAGTACTATATATTTTTCTCGGTGCAGAATGCCTTCCGAGTTACGTCAGTTCAATAATGATATTGGACATACGTTAGTTTATTTCTGGATCGTAAAATAACTCAGCTCGGAATTGAATGCTGAGATACCTCAGTTTGAATCATTTCCGTGAGTTACTTCAGTTTCATCAGGAGCCGTCGTAATGTATAAAATAATTAGCAAGCCATTTGCAGGGTTCTACGTTACAGGCTTGTTTTCCTTTCTTTTTACTGTGAGATTTTGTCTCTTATACCGCGCCTGCTGTGCTCCTAGGCTTTCTCACAGATCCTAAACCAATAAGCTTTTCATGAGCACATTTCTTACATTCTCTAATTTGTTACATTTGTTACATTGCAAAAATATAATATTACGAAATTATTTTAAACTATTAAAAACTGAGTGCTAGATGGGACAACCATTGACCAAAGTGACAAGGTTTAACCCTTTGAGCCATACATTTTTCGTTTCCAAAATGAAAAAAAAGGATGCAAAGTAGAACCTTGCACATTGCTTCCTCATTATTTTTCGCTTCTTACAAAGCTTCCTCTATAAGGAAGTATGTTATTCAATTTTTGGCTGCCTCATAGAGGAAGCTTTGTAAAACACGAAAAATAATGAGGAAGTAATGTGCAAGGTTCTACTTTGCATCCTTGTTTTAATTAGATAAATATACATGTTGTGGATTCGCTTTTTCTATTTCGTTATTGCGTTATTTCGTGATTATTAGAGCGTTTCCGAAGTGAATGTGATAATGTATATTTTAAAAAATAATTCAACATTCCATAAAATCAAAAATGGCATACCGTTCGTCACTAAATTATACATATATAATGGCTGAATATTGTTTCATTTATATACAAAATTTGAGCTCGCTATCTTAAGTTTTGCAAAAGTTACAATACAGCGATAATGTCAATTTTTTGAAAAATTCAAAACATCATAAAATTTTAACGGCTCAACCGATCTTAACCAAATTCAATAGCGATCACCGGCATATGAAAGCTCATATTCATCCCAATTTTTAGATCAATATCTCGAAAATTGAAAGAGTTATCGCGTAAACAGACATTTTTCAAAAAATTAAAAAACGCGTAATAATTTAACGATGAAGTAGATTTTAACAAAAATTTGTATGAACGATGAGGCTTGATCCCTCTATCTATGGTCCAAATTTCAGCTTGATATCTCAAGGCCTTCTCGAGTTATAAAGGTTTACATTTTTCGATTGTGTAACATACACACACACACACACATACACACACACACACACACACACACACACACACACACATACACACACACACACACACACACACACACACACACACACACACACACACATACAGACATTTTTTCTAAATCACTTTTCTCGATGTTTTGGACCATTCTGAGTGTACTGACATGAAAATCTCGAAAAAAAAAAATTTCACGAAAACAAAGCTTCCTCTATGAGGAAGCAAAAAACATGAATTATTATCAGAAGTTAGTTTAAACCATTTAAATCTGAGCGAAAACAGATAGCTCATTAGTGACCCACTGTAAAGCAAAGGGTTAAAATGTTTGTTATCAGATACTTGATTTTTTACCATTTTTTAACATTTCTAAATTGTAACCAAAGCATATTCTATTCTAGTGACTTACGAGGGAGAAAAATGGCACTGTATCTTCAGACAAGTTCTTTTGACTGCCCTACAGTCAAAGGGAATCGTAGTATCATGTAATTTAAAAAAAAGAGCATTAGCTCAGTCGTGACAAGGGCATAAAGAAGTGTGGAAGTGATAAATGGATTCAGGTATAAATACGTATCAATTTAATACCGCGAATAGGAGTGAAACAAATGTCTGTCCTCAGAAAACATTCATCGTGTATTCTTCACTCCTTTCGTCGGTGGTTATATCTCGCTTTTCACAAATTACCACAAACCTCCCCCATCACAAGCGACTCTCATTGAATCAAGTTTTTTCCTTTCTCCTGGCTGTGAGATTTCGTCTGTTATCACCAGAGAGTCCTCCTTTATTTCAGTCTTGGGGAGAATAGTATCCAACCGCCCGTATCAAAGCAGACTCATTTTCCACCAGGGTTGCTCCACTTTCCGGCTTGGAGAAAGCCAGAAACACGAGAACGTGTACCCTACCCCTTTTCAAGTCCACACCCCCCCCCCCCCTCTCCCTCCCCCTTCCACTTTCGTCGAAGACAAACGAGAGTTCCCTCCATAGCCGATTGCAAGTAATTCTTCTTCTCACCATGCTCTATACACTTTTCTAATCTTTTCCTTTACTCTTTCGCGACTCGTTCTATAAAAAGATCTTGATACGGATCCCAGAGGGAATGAGCTGGAACAGTTTATGGAGCAGCATTCCCAGCCGGAAAACTACTTCGATTCGAAATCTTCAGGAGATCGTAAAAAAAGTATTTCACCCAGTTTTTTTATGAGAATTTTAATACCGATTTATAAGGCGCAAGCAGAGATCGGCGTCCATTTAAGGAAAACGATTACGCCTTTTGAATATTGAAAAGCGTTGTAAAAAAAAGCGAAAAATAATGAGGAAGCAATGGGCAAGGTTCTACTTTGCATCCTTGTTTTGTAAATTTTCATCTCGATTCGTCACGCCGTTCGAGAGTTATGAGCAATTCTATTTTGGGACAAGCGGTCATTATAAATTTGAAAAAATAAAAATTATATGTGAACCAATGTGTAAAGTTTTACTTTGCATTCTTATTTCCATTGAGTACAAACTTTTGTCTCGCATTATCAACTTTTGCTGATGCTAGAGCGAAAATCGTTTTTTTTTTTTTTGTAAATTTCAAAATCCGTAAAATCTGGACCATTTTACCGATCATCGTCAAATTTGGTACGTGGCATAGCTGCATGTTTCTTTTCGTCTGTAAAACATTTCAGTTAAATTGGTGAAATTCGAAGCGATTGATAAAAAAAAATATTTTTTTCGAAAAATTCAAACATCTATAAAATCTGAACCGCTTTACCGATTTCGCCCAAATGCAATGCCAAACAACATTGAACGTATATTTATTTATAAACAAGTATTTAGCAAAATCGCCTAATTTTTACGAAAGTTAGAGTGACCACGCCCTTTTTTCAAAAAATTAAAAGTACCATAAAATCAAGCTGTTTTTTTTTTCAAAAATCTCAACATTCAAAGCCGGGCAACTACTCCACTTGCGTGCCAAATTTGAGTCATATCGCTCGAACAGTTACTGAGTAATAGTTCATCGAATTTTCGAAGCCCAGGACAGACCCACACAGTAGGGTGGTCCATTTTTGCACGATATTTTTTTTTTTACGAGGCACCTCTCAAAACTATTGTCTATTACAAAAAATAATTCCTCGTAAATCATCGATGTGATAAAAAAATATGTAGAGGTCACGACGGAATTTTTAAATTTTCTTGTTTTAACCATTTTTTAGTGAAAATTTTCATGTCTATCTTTACATTTTTGGTATTACATGAGTGTAGAGACACTGGATATCACTCCGACAGTCCGTTATTATTGTACGGTAGCTCTAGAGTACGAAATAATTGCAACTGCGAAAAATGAGTACTGTGAAAGACAAAATTAGAGGATGAGCAGCTATTTTCAAGAAATTCAAAATATCATAAAATTTGTATCTCTAAGCGGATTAACGCCAAATTAAATTCCAAATCCTGTCTGATAACAGTCTACTTGTGTACCAAATTGCAGCTGATATCTGCAAAATTGTGGAAATCGGAACGAAAACAAATTCAAAAAAAAAAATTACAAACACCGCTACTGGAGTGATGTGACATATTTATTACAGAAAAACTGTGGTATATAAAAACTAAAAAATTCTCGTAAAAACAGTGAATGATAATGATAAAAATTTGGTCACAGGATGAACAAATTACATTCTGGAGATGCCGGAAACAATTAAGTATATTATGAGACACTCTATAACAACAATAATGGTCCGGAACGTTCAAATGTTTAGAATTATCAGTCGCTCTTTTTACGAGAATTTTTCAGTTTTTATATAATAGTTTTTCTGGGTTAAATACATCGTATTACACAGATAAAGATTCACTGAGATAATTTTATAATTTGATGATTATAATTTTACAATTTTTTATTAAGTTTATTTTTATTCAAAGGTCCATAATTCTTTAGATATCTGATTGCAATTTGGCTTACAGGTAGAATATTATGAGACAAAGCTTGAGATTTAATTTGGCATTAATTCGCTTAGGGGTTGAAATTTTATGGCATGTTGAATTTTTTTAAATATTTGCTCACCCTCTGTTTTTCACTTTCACAGCACATATTTTTAGCAGTTGCAATTATTTCATACTCCAAAACTACCATAAAACAATAACGGACGATCGCAGTGATATCCAGAATCTCTGCACTTGTGTAATGCAAAAAATGTAAACATATACATGAGAACTTTCACTGAAAAAAAATATTTAAAAAAGAAACTTTTAAAATTTCGTCGCGACCTCTACATATTTTTTTATCTCATCAATGATTTACAAGAATTTATTTTTCATAATAGAGAACAATTGTGAGAGGTGCCTCGTTAAAAAAAAATATTGTGTCAAAATGGACCACCCTAACACACACACACACACATACATACGGACATTTTTTCTAAACCACTTTTCTCGACGTTTTGGACAATTCTAAGCATACTGGCATGAAAATCTCGAAAAAAAAATTTCATGAAAACAAAACTTCCTCTATGAGGAAGCAAAAAGTTGCAAAGTAGAACATTACACATTGCTTCCTGATTAATTTTCATTTTTCACAAAGCGTTTTATAATTTTTTACTTCCTCACAGAGGAAAGTTTGTGAAAAATGAAAATTAATAAGGAAGCAATGTGCAATAACAGGGTGACCGCGGTCAGGAAAAACCGGGAAAATCCAGGGAAAAAGAAATTGGTCAGAGAATCCAAGAAAAGTAAAAAAATCTCAAAATTGGTCAGGGGAAAAGTAAATTGCCGCCAAATCTTCTATGAGAAGATAAAAAGTACATAAGTCTAAGTTTTGAAAAAAAATTAGAAAAATGATGAAAAAAAAAACAGAAATAAACCTTAATACTATAATTACAATTTTTATATAATTTGTCAATTGAACCCGATTGACAATACCTGATGCGGATTTTTTTAACGCGATTCTGCTCGATATCGAAGCACTTAAGAAAAAAGTTTAAAAAATATTATATATTATTATTATTATATGTATAAGTATAATATAACATGAATTATTATAATATTGGTTAATGTGATGTGAAGCTTTATGACTCCAAAGATCGTTTACGTAATTTAAGGTTACCAAATAAATACAGAAAAAATATCTTCATTGTTGATCGGAAAAAACATTTATCGAAGACGTGAACTTGTTTTGGATACATTTTCATTGGCATCATCAATTTAAAAAAACTTGCTACTGGCGTGATCGCAAAACGTGACTTTCTCACCACGATTGTTACTGGCGTCACGTTACTGTCGTGAAGTTAGTTTGTGAAGTTAGTTTGTGAAATTAGTTTGTGAAATTAGTTTGTGAAATTAGTTTGTGAAGTTAGTTCGTAATATTCGTTTTTGTAGTTATATATGAATAAATATCTCTCTATATTATAAAAAGATCGCGCCGCCGCCTTCGCCGCCGTGTCAAGAATCGAGGGACTTATTCGGGTTAGAAGCGGTCACCCATCCAAGTACTGACCACAAAAATTCTGGGGTCTATTTTTGAAAAAATTAGCTTATTTAGGCTTATTTAAAAAAAATTAGGTCTTTTTTTAAATTTAGGTCTATTTTTGAAAAAAAAAAAAAATTAGACCTATTTTTTAAATATTATTTTACATACTTTGCATGTGATGAAAAAGTAAAAATTTGTTACTGGTGTAAAATTTTTATCGTGAATTTACTGGGTTATAGTGATTAATAATGTGTGAATTTCGCACATTAATTGTAATCTCCATTTTTAGCTATAATTTGTCAAGAACGCGTTTGTAAATTCGAAATTCGCGCGCGCGAGAAAGCGAGCGTGACATCGCGCGCCGGCGCGCGCCTTCACATCTCTCTTTCCCTTTGATGTTATTATCGTCGGCATTGCGATAGTTTGACAGTCGGAATTACATTTTATTTGATATTTCCAACGTTTCGCATATTATGGTGTGTATGAGCAGCATTTGGAATTGGTATAAAATGCTATACGAGTGATAAAATAAATAAAAAAACTATGATGTGATGAGTGCATGAGTGTTTATAGTCTAACGTCAAGAGTGATGATAACCTCAAATGTGTTTCTCTTGTATTTTTACGTTCTTTTTTAAATTTTAATCTAACATATGGTGTAAATATTCATAGTATGTTATCATTGAAAACTGCTCAAGATCATTGCAGTTCTTTTTTTTAGTGAATGTGTAACACAATAACACAAGAAAGTAACATATTTCAAGCAATACATTTTTTACAACAGTTTAAGATGTCTTATGTGGGTGATTGAAAAAACAAAATCTTCTATATACTAAATCTCTTGTTGTTCATTTTTTATTTGCTGGTAATACTATTTGTATGTATCACATTGAAGCATAATATCTTTTATATTAACTTGCGGTACAAAAATAAATAAAATTTTTATTTTTTTTTATTTTGTATTTAAGGTAAAGTATCAGAAGCAGTGGAGATTTTGGATTGGATTTCAATACCAAAACCAGGATTTGAATGCAGAAGACACACAAAAAATTTCATTTCAGTCCATAGATGTTTTCAAAAGTTATTGTGTTTCCGGACGGCACATACAGACGCCAGACAGACAGACAGACAGACAGACGGACGGACAGAAATGAGGTAATGTGTTTTTTGGAATCTAGGACACTCAAAACATCTATTTCCATCAAAATCTGGAAGTCGAATTTTTTTTGGATTGCAATACTTTCTCTTTATCCATACTCCGTATGTGATGAGAAAGTAAAAATTAGAAATCGTCGGAATTTTGGTCAGGGAAAAGGCAAGCAATTTTTTTCGACGAAAAAAACGGCCACTATGTAATGATCTACTTTGCAAACTTTTTATGTTATATTTAAAGTTTTGGAAGTTATGTATACATAACACAAACAAGTCGTATAAATTATTAAAAAATTATGTAATGCGTGCTGATTTTTTTTTATTCAATATTTAATAAAATGTGAATAAAGATTTTTTAAATTGTTGTGTAAATTTCAATTTTAATAAATTTCAATTTATTTTATTATATTTTACGTGAGTTATACCATAATGTAAATTTATGAAAATATTCAAAATGTCATAAAATCCGAACCCCTTTACCTATCATTACAAAATTTGGAAAATGTATGATTTCTCAATTTATTTGTTACTGTATTTTACGCCAAGTGAACAAGGAAATTTTATTTTTTAAACTTGAGTAGAGAACTAGTTGACCAAGTTGGTTCCCACATGACAAAAAACCCATTTAATCCTGTCTTCAACAGGCAGATTTATAATAAAAATGTATCATGGCTAGACAACAAAATTTCACAGAGAAAATTTTATTTTTATAGCTGTGTACCCTTAACAAATATTGAAAGTACAGAATTACTGCAATATTCAAAGCATATGTGAACAATAAAAAATATAAGTAAAGCATCCATTGTATACTCAGAGAAATCGGTTTGATGAATTAAATATGGATTCCATTTATAATAAATAAAATTTTATGTGGATCGAATAAATCTTTTTTTATTTATTCAACATCGCATCAACAATTATGGTTATTACCGACCAGAAATGTTTCCATTTTTACATATTTTTCTTCACATCAATTTTACTTGACGTGAATACGATTTATTCGAATGAAATAAATTGCATTCTATTGAAATAAAATTCTATTATGTTGACTGAGAAGAAATTTATTTAATGGCCGGCCTAATGGAATTTAATTTCATCAAATGGATTTAATTTCATTCAAATAAATCGTTTTATTTTTAAATAACATTTATTTGAACCAAACAAAATGTTATTAATTTAAAAACATATCTAAAATCTTGTTTGCTTCAAATAAATAATATTTAAAATTAATACGATTTTTTTTATAAACCCTTTTATTAAAATCTGTCATTTTGATGGGTTTATTTAAATCAAATTTTCTCTGGATGTACAAAATCAATTTGACTAAATCTATGCAGTAACAAAATAAATGTTCCCTAAGAAGTTGCCATGAAAAATTGTTAACCCCGTCTAAAAACATGCAAGATTTATTACTTACACGACCAGCAATATCTCTTTCCCTCTTAATGGTTAGTTTTCCCACTAGACCAATGGTTTCAACCCCTTAGAAACTCTCAAGGAATAGTCCGGCGAGCCAGCTAAGACAATCACGCGAACATCGGGCCAAGTTTCGTGCCTGCGAATTGCTATTATTTATTCTACTCCCGCAGCGGCTAATTAGCTGCTCAGAGTGCATTAAATCTTAATTATAATTCGAGCGTTCTGTTCGAGCGAGCCTTAAACGAGGGAGGATCTTCTCTCCACTAGGTATAAAACTAACTCTAACTATTTATCTTCACTTCAAGCGGAGAAGTCTCGGAATTATCATAATCGCGTCGTTGTCGTTGTCATTCTCGACGCCGTCTACATACGAAATGTGCATTTTCCCATTCGAGGGAATATTAAATGACACACAACGTGGGTCACACTCAGAGAGGCCGTAGTCTCTTTCTTAAACGACTCATTATTATATATGTATACAAACTCCCTCAGCTTATGTGCACGAATAGGAACCGCAGCTATTCATGTAACATTATTCTCTCTGCTCTGGTCATAACGCCATTCTCGTAATGTATTGTATGTCGTGCTGTAGTAAACGGGAGTGCGTTTAAGTGCTCCACGTTATTCAGTTTTACAGCTTTAGCGCTCGACGTATATTCGTGTATTTGGTATTTTTAGTATGTGCATGTATGTAGAGGAGGCGAAAAAAAATGCTGCAAGTGTCAGAAAGTGCTTGAAACTATTTTAAAAAAAATATATATATTTTTTTAAACAAGAACTATTATAGTTTGCTGCAGTGATACGTCTCCGGCTTGAAAGCTGGTGCGATAACTGAGCTAATGCGGGTCATGGTTAGCATACAAAGCTACCAGCATACGACGCAATTAAATCTCGAATTGTTCTTGCATTTCCTGCAGACAGGATTTTATAAAAGGATTTATTTGACGCATGCATGAAAAATTCCACTTTATGTGCCGGTCGGGCATGACGTAAAGTAGTGGTTTTCGAGAAGGTGTGTCGAAAATAGTGCAACGAGAGAAAAAGTTTCATTGATTCACGGAAATCTTTGTCAATTAAATGAAATACTTGAATTTCAATACTATCTTTTCTTTGAATGAGCTCAAAATCAATGAAAAGTAGTGACATTGATTCGAAGAACTATTTTTTTTAAATCAATCAACCTTTTTCATAGATTTCAAAGATATCGTCTCTGATTCCATGAAACCTTCTTCTTATCAGCTCAAGATTTCGAAACCTATTTTTTCCTGAAGTAGGCCCCAAGTCAACATTTTAACCCTCGGATAGCCCTCCCCGAGTAGAAATTTCATCAGGCATGCCTGCTGTCACACGAGGTCCAGATCAGTTTTAGGTATGGTAACCTTATTTGGGGCCGCCATAAATTCACCTACTCAGGTCCATATAAAGCTGAGATATGGCATTCGTACTTAAGGGGAGGGGGTCACGTCAAAAAAATTGATTTTGGAAATTCAATATCATGCAAATCCTATTGCATATAAAAATGTCCAATGCACTATATTGTTGGTGCTCGATGGAAGGATTTTTTACCGTCGTCTAACTTGCATATGCTTTTCAATATTATCTTAAGCAAAGTTCTTAGATTTTCCATTCTGCGCATGATTCAGATCAAACTACTAGGCAGATTGGAATAGTTGACGTCTCATTTTCTTCTTCATGAAAAGATACACCGGCTAAATGGAGCAAACTATTTTTTTTCATTCTGAAAGCAAAGTTAATCACTGATTTAGAAAATAGCATAAATTTTATTTATTAATAATTATGTCACTTAAAAAATATTACATTTTATTAACATTTACTCCATTTAGCCGGTGTATCTTTTCATGAAGAAGAAAATGAGATGTCAACCATTCCAATCTGTCTAGTAGTTTGATCTGAATCATGCGCAGAATGGAAAACCCAAGAACTTTGCTTAAGATAATATTGAAAAGCATATGCAAGTCAGACGACAGTAAAAAATCCATTCATTGGGTACCAACAATATAGTGCGTTAGGCATTTTTATATGCAATAGGATTTGGATGATATTGAATTTCCAAAATCAATTTTTTTGACCTGACTCCCTCCCCTTAATAATGCCGTCTTTCCACCAAATCAGGCTGATGTCAGGCTAGATATGTTAACCTTATTTAGGGGTCGTCGTAAGTTCACCTGATCAGGTCCATGTAAGGCCGAGATATGGAATTCTACTTTAAAAATGCCGTCTTTCCACCGGATCAGGCCCATGTCAGGCTTTACATACGGTAACCTTATATAGATATGCCATTCATCGACCTTATCCGTTTCGCATAAGGTCTTCCTGTGGCATTTGGACCAAGATTTTGTCCAATTTACCTTTACTTTCCCTGGTCAGATCCGCATACGGTCTTCGTATGGCATAGTTTCTTTTAAATATGCCGTATATTTACATTGTCAGGTTCATGCAATGGCTAGATACGGCATTCGTTAAAAACATTAAAAAATTATTGTTATGCAAAATCAATCTTTTCAGCACCTTGCGTGTGCTGGATTTTTTCACATCTTTATCCCATCGAGAAGTATTCGAAATTTTCGCTGAAATTGACGTTTTACGGGACTGTACCGCTAGAATTATTTTGAAATCTATCCAGGTACTGACTGTCAAACGCCAGTACCTGGATGGGCGACCGCCCCATCATGTTTGAATTTTGAATATTTCGGTCGTAGTCACAACAAATGGATGTACCGTCTTGACGTGTTTTCATTTTAAGTATACTTCAAATAGACAATAAATATATAAACTTTCTAAAATGTCAATGGCCGAGTGGGCTAAGGCGCAGAACTGTCACCCAGAGGATCAAGCTCGATTCCCACCAACGGCAAATAAATTTACATGTGTTTTTTTCAGCAATTAATATGTACGGAAAACTAAATAAGCTCGAATATCCAATAGAAAGTGCAAAATAAATCGAATTCGATGAGCGCAGATAATTATTTTGTAATTTATTTGCCGTTTTTATAAGTAGGGACTTAGTAGGGCAGCCTCTAACCGACCCTTATCTGGAAAACTTAATCTGGCCCTGATCATGCACTGCGTTATTTTCCTGCAAGGCCCGTATAAGGTTGCCAGGCAGGGGCCTTAGATTTAAATCCGGTTACCACGCTAGGGCCTGATATTCCCCGTAGCTGAATTTCTACTCGGGCTCCGGGAATTCCAAGTCCTTTGATGAGGCAAAAGCCGACGACGGTTTCACCCTTCGTACAGCCGACAGTAACCCTGCTTAGAGGTTCAACCGTTATTTGCCAGCCTCCGTAGAGTCTTCCTCACTCCGTGCAGAGCCTCCGACGGCCTACTCGCCCTATCCATAGACCCTCCTACGACCTACTGTTACGTCTGGGTAACACAACAAATACAATTGCCCTGTTTTGGACCTTAACCGAAGCTAATTAATCCGGGATTTGGGCTAAAAACAGTTTGACATTATTGAGACTTGGATTCTTGAGATTCCTCACCGGAGCGAGATAAAAGTGCGCGTTGGTTAAATTTCTGTATGTGGAGTTAATAAAACTTCAAAGTTTGGAGAAATCGCGGCGGTCCGCGCAAAACTCTGTACTCGTCAGATTTAGATAAGACTTAGTGAGAATTCGTGGCGTTCCGCGCAAAACTCAGTCTTTGTGTACGTGAGAGCTCGCGGTGGTCCGCGCAAGACTCTAAATATTGTGTGTGGTGTATTGGACTTAGAGAGATCACGGTGGTCCGCGTAAAACTCCAAGTCGTGAGGGTTTTTTGAAAGGACTTAGAGTAATCGCGGTTGGCCGCGCTAGACTCTAGTTTTGAGGATTTTAGGAGAGACTTAGAGAATTCGCGGTTGGCCGCGCAAGACTCTAGTTTTGAGGATTTTAGGAGAGACTTAGAGAATTCGCGGTTGGCCGCGCAAGACTCAAGTCCAAAGGATTTACCAGAAAACTTTTTAGTTTTCATCTTACCACTATTTATTCACATGACTGGTTGGAGATGTTGTTCGTTGAGTACAAAATTAGAACTGAGAAAAATACAAAAATTGTGATCTTATATACTAGTGCTGCGGACCTTTGGTGTTACGCAGGTTTGGGAGAGGGCAGTTTCTTTAGACTCTAATTGGCCGAAAAAACTCCCGTCCCCCACTTTTTGAACAGATTTCTTTATCTTAAAGTTAGTGCGTTAATTTTAGGAGTAAGGGAGGGCGAGTCTCTTGCCTCTGGTTGGCCGAAAGTCACCGTCTCCTACTTTCTTGAGTTTGCGTGGAGCTTCCCCTAGTCTGCGGATTAGCAGAGGGCCTCACACCCCTACTATGTTACTGTTTTTCTGAATTTCCCTACTTATCGACCGTCTGCAGGGTCCTTTTCCTAATTTCCCTACTTGGTCGACCATCGACTGTAGGGCCCTTTTCCGGGACATGCAGTGGTGCTCGGAGGGTTGCCCATTTTTGGGGTAAGGGTACGTCGGGACGTAACACTACTCATCCTAAATGAGGATAGAACCCCCGTTAAGCCTATGTAACCTATTGAAATCAAGATAACTCTACTTAAGCTACAAGCATAGAAAAAAAACGTGCCCTGATGAAAACTCATGAAGAGTTCAACATCTTATTGGTGTGAGTAATATATTTTGAGGAATGCAAACCAATTCACTCGTTACGATAAATCCAGAAAAAGTTTCTTACCCATTATCGTACTTTCTTCACATGTAGTTGTACTGTGATTGTACTGACAAAGCTATATCTTTCTTGAGGCTTCGAGCGAATAATCTTTTTCTATTTCCATTTTTTCTTTATTTTTTTCCCTACTTTCTTAGACGATTCATATTTCGGACTAAAATCGATCAGATTCTCATGCAAGAAGATATAGATGTATCTGAATCTAATTTGATTTTGTCTTTAATTTTATAAAAAGCGATATTAATCATTTCTAAGAAAATAGGAAACAATTTTTTGACTTCGTTGGTATCTCACATCATCTTCAAATGTTATATGTTTTAAATAGAGATTGATTCTTTTAACGAAAAAAAATATATATAAAAATATTGTTGATATTAAATAAAAATATATTATATCTATGACATTATAAAAAGTTTAATAAACGCTTTTGTCTTTCTGAATTTGTTTCTTGTATTCATAACATAAATAATTATACTTTCATTGATGTTTGGGTTAACGGAGGGTGTAATAGTGTATGTGGAATGAACTTTCGCAGGGTTAACGAAGGGTATGGGGGTTTATGTGGTAGGCTCAGCGGAGGGTCTGGGAGATTCAGCGGTGGGCTCAACGGAGGCTCTGGGAGATTCTATGGTAGGTTCTATGAAGGTTTTTTAGGGTCTGCTTCACCCTCCGTGACCCTCCGTTAAGTCGAGATGTCTACTTTCTTGCCATTGGGGGAGTCTGATAGGCTGAAATTCAAATGGTAATCTATGCGCGATGGCCTCCTTTCACCCTGCAGACTGCTTTCTTTCACCCTCCAGACTACGACATTAGATCTCAGTCATTTTAGGTTAAAAGGAGGGTAAAAATTTCGACTCGGGCGGACCTCCTTGTTTTTCAGCTGAAAATCCTCTCAAAGTTTCCTTACTTTGCATAGCAATTACATGAAATACCACCTGTTGGTTGTGCTTTTGCATACTATTTTTACATAATTCGACAGTAATTATATTTTACCGATGTTGACCGATTGACTGGAGTAAAGTTATGATTCCGTACACGCGAGTTTCATCATAAACGTGCTATGAATACTCGCAGGTCTACAAAAGTCTAGTGGCAGGGTCGTCGAATGTAAATTTCTCCGATGCAACGATTGCAATTTCCAAAAGCCCTTCATTATAGTACTTACGTGACAACCAAACCAGCGGCAAGCTTTTGTACACACCGACACTGCATTATTTCTACTGTGACACCGACACTCCAGACTTTGCACACGTTCGCCGTTTTATCGTACGCGACCAATGTTCCTTCCTATATCTAGTTTTTATAGCACAGCGGTTCAGATCCTGCTCCATTTATAGTCTAAATATGCAAATAAAACCAATAAAAGTCGTGACCGCAGACTCTGCTTAGAATTATTATTATTATTTAAATATCGTATATAGACTATTTTTCTCACAGTTCCACAATGTTCTCTATCTATTATTTACACGCAGAGAAATCGATCTTATGGGTTTATTTAAACCAAATATGGGATTATTAAATTATTTCAGAGTTGTAAATGCCTAATACTTATAGAAATAATGATGATGATACGATCAGCTCTATAACTATGATTTTATGATAGTAACATGTAGCGATAGTAATACGATGATTAAACTTTTGAATGACTGCAAAAATTATTATTTTTCAAAAAAAGTTCACGGTAATCCTTTTGAAAAAATAGAAAAAAAAGCAGAACCTTGCACATTGCTTCCTCATTATATTTCGCTTTTTACAAAGCAACCTCTAAGAGGAAGTATGGGAATTGATTTTGGCTTCCTCATAGAGGAAGCTTTGTAAAATGCGAAATATAATGAGGAAGCAATGTGTAAGGTTCTGCTTTGCATCCTTGTTTTAAATAAATATAAATAAGCGCACACTGTCGCTTTATGAAAATATAATAAGGACAAACGGTCCAGAAACTCCCTCGAATACTCTATCTTCTCTGTTTTTTTTTAGAACACGATAAAAATCGGTGGTTACCGAAATTTCATTGGGAAGCAAGGATATGGCTAGTTTATACGACATAAATCACTACTTTTTGCAATATAGACTGTATAACATCGCTATTAAAATATGTTATCATTCAACATTTTTGAGCTATATCTGACGTATTTTTCTGTTAATCATGAATTTGGCACTCATTTGACTCCCAACTCGATATTTAATACCAAAATTCGCATCGCAGAATAAAAATCGAAAAATTCAAAAAATCAAAATCTCATAAAATTTTAACGTTTCAACCGATCTTAACCAAATTTAATAAGGATCACCGGTGTATGAAAACTCACGTACATACCAATTTTGAGCTTAATATCTCGAAAATTAAAAGAGTTATCGCGTTAACAGACATTTATGAAAAAATTCAAAACCGCGTAAAAATTTAATGATCATGGGGATTTTTACAACAATTGGTATGAACGATGAGGATTGACCCATCTATATATGGTGTAAATTTCAGCTCTATATCTCGTGGCGTTCCCGAGTTATAAAGGTTTACATTTTTTGAGCGTGTAACATAAACACACACACACGCACACACACACACAGACATTTTTTCTAAATCACTTTTCTCGACGTTTTGGACTATTTTGAGTGTACTGACATGAAAATCTCGAAAAAAAATATTTTCACGAAAACAAAGCTTCCTCTACTTATTTCTTCCATTTTTTCCACTGTTTCTTGCAATATTAAAGCGAAAATTAGTATTTTTTTTCAGCTCTTCAAATGTTTACACTCTATTTTATAATCACTACATATTATTATTATGAAATCATAATTACAAATCAAATTGTACTGTAAACTATATCTCATGAATTAATGGGGATTTGCAACTCTGAATTATTTCAAATAAATGAGATTTTATTTGCAACATATAAATTTTATTAAAAATTAATATGATTCATTTGTATGCAATAGATTCTATTTGATCGAAATAAAATCCAAGTTGGCCAGCTATTAAATAAGTTTCTTCTTCAAATGCTAGCATAATAGGATTTTATTTTGATCAAATAGAATTTATGAAATTAAAATAAATTGTATTGATTTCAAGTAAGTTTTATTTGATCGTAACAAAATTTTATTAATATTACATAAATCCCGTATTTGATTCAAATAAACCCATCAAACCGATTTCTCTAGATGTACTTGCTAATAGTAAATCGGGAAATAAATAAAAAAGCTCGATGTTTTGGAGTGGAAAAAACAATTAAAAAAACATATATTCGACAATGAGACAGTGTTTTTTTTTTGTTATTCCATATATACTTATTTCGAGTACGCAAATAAAACCAATAGCAATAATCAGTAAATAAAAAAATAAAAAAAGCATTTTTGAGTTTTTGTGTAGAAAAAAAAATGTCTACGCTGATTCGACAGATTATAACTTAAAAAAAAGCAAAAGCAACGTGACGAAAAAATTGGTGTTAGCGTAAACCCGTGACAAATGAAATGCAGTGAGTGGAAGTAAATTTTTCTATGCATAAACATGAAGATGGCCTCTTGAATTGTCACTTTCATTCGTTGCAATCCAATTCAGATTATACCGCGAGAATAGCGGGAATACGAGGCTAGAAAAGTTATTCATAAAATCGTAACTCGTGGAAATGTCGCAATGTTTCTTTTTTTTCCCCATTTTTTTTTTATAGGCTTCATTCGTTTTTACAGGGATTCCAATTCACCGCAGTGGCATCCATATAGTTGTATACGTATAGACACATAAAACAGACAATGGAAAATCCGTTTTATTCATCGAGCCAGAAAGTATAAGAGCAAAACTGAACATCGTGGCTTTGCTACATTTATGTTTCAGATGGACGACGCGCTCAACGAACTGGACGGAATTGACCTGACGGATCCGGATCTGCACAAGGCAGCAACCAAGATTCAAGCGAGTTTCCGGGGTCACAAGGTTCGCCAGGAAGTCGTCGTAGCGCCTGGAACAGAAGACAAGAAGTAAAAGAATTATAAAAAACAACAACAACAACATCAGAAGATTATCCCTCGAAACGAGATCCCAAGACACAAACGAGGCGATTTGCAATTTAATTAAACAACAGTGATTTATCGATTAGTATATCTAACATGCGAGAGCCGCACACACGAAGAGATCGAAAGGGTGGGGAAAAAAAAAGTAAAGAAAAATACAGTCCATGGTGATTAAATTATTATAAATATTACTCTCAAAAGGAATTGCGATAGGAAGAAAAAGCGAGTCATAATTTACATTTAACGCACTTTGTATTCCTTAAATATATTTTCGTTTTTTTTTCTTTTCTTTTTTTTCTTTTTAAAGAATTCTATAAAAAACCGAAAATTGGGTTTATAAGCGACGACAGTGAAGTCTGGGATGCATGAAGCTTCTAAGCTTTGAGGGAATAAGCAAAGTTTAGGCTTGTGCGTGTATTTTACTGCGGAATTTGACTTTTGGCGAAATTCTCAAGGCAAACAATGCCGAGGGAACTAAGCGAGAAGCACCGAACCCATTCCAGTGACCCGGATCCATTGCCAACTTTCCGCTGCGCCTCTGAAGAAACGCTGGAGGCACGAAATAGCGCAACTTCCGGAATAAAAACATGAAATAGGAATTTAACTTGCGAAAATCCATTGTTGAATACGCAGATTTTTATTTACCATGCAGGAAAAACAAAAAAGCGTGAAAACAGTTGGATGCGATTTAAACTTTTGAACGGAGAGTATAAAAGTGATTGTATGTTGGGAATGTTTGTGCGGAAGGAATATACAGCTGAATTTAAAAAAAAAGAAGATAAACTCAGTGCGAAATCGATTCTACGGAACGAATTATGGGAAAAAAGACGAAGAAATAAGTTATTCAATAAAAATCCTAGTTGTACTTCTTTTTTTTTAGAATTTAATTTTAGTTACAGCGGAGGACATTTTTTTCTAACCCTCTCGTCACTCTTTGAGCCTCTTTGTTTAAAAACCCCAATTGCCATCACGTTCGTCGTCAATAATAAAAAAAATAATTACAGAAATATGTAGTCACTGAAATGTTAAGATTCAGTAAATTGTCGTCTCTGACGTTTGCACTGCATACTAACATCTGTCTGTCTGTCTGTCTGTCCGTCGGTCGACGTTCTGATCTGATTCGTCCCGCTGCCATTTGAGAAGGTGATTGCTTTTTGTACATTTAAAGTCGTTTTCATTGAACGCCAGTCTCTAGCATCAACGTTCTCGGAATATTAACAAAAAAAAAATTATATATCTCCTACTAAAAAAAAAAAAAAAAAAAAAAAAAAAAAAAATATCAATCTAATGCTCGCGAATTCGTTTTTATTAATATATACAACGTATACGCAGACGAGAAACACTGTAAGGATTCAACAACAATTTATTAATTATGACAAAGAGAAAATCTATGATTATTATTATAGACAGAGAGAGGGAAGTAAATTAAATGGACAATTTAATTATATACACGCGGAGGATTTTTCCAGGAGCAAAAAAAGCTTTTCCGTTCTCGTATACACGTTGGTAAAAAAAAATCCGGAATTTATCCACACGACGAGCCAGGGTTAATGATTTGTTTCGTTGGCGTATTCGTCAGAATTTTTTTTTCTCTTCGTACTTTGCAGTTCGTGTAACGATAAATACTGTGAAAAATGAACAAAAAAATTGAACTTTTTTTTTTGCGATGGAGACGCTTGTGACGTGATTTTTCATCGCTCAAACGCCCCTCCCCCCAAAACACCTTTTCATCAGCCTTCAACGGCAGCCGAGAGAACGTTTGCATTTTATCGAAGTCTCCTCGTTTATTAATCAATAACTGCGCACACAGCTGTACACGACGAAAGAGTGAACAAAAAAAAAAAGAGGGCGGGGCGACGTTACATTTTGTCGCTTTGAAAAAAAAAAAAGGAAATTTAAAAACACTAAGATATTAAAGAAAAAAAAAACAGGGCTTAAGTCTTATATTATGTATACTCGTCTTCGTCGATCGACCATTTCAAAAGTGAGCAGAAATATATACAACACTAAAAAGCAAAAAAAAAAAAAAAACAAAAACAAAGAAACTAATAATCTACCAACAAACCGACAAAAATATGTAAAACTAATTGTGAGAGAATACAAAACAATGAGAACGAAACTGGCTGCATTTGATAATCATTTGAAAGTTATATACCAACTCTGGACTCTTTTTTTTTTTTTTTTTTTTTTTTTTTTTGGAACAAATATGTACTTTTACCTCTGTATAGCGCAGCGAGATACTACTATTAATGCTGTCCGATGAATTTCACTTTCGACAATTCGCAATTGTGTAACCCAACAAAAAAAAAAGTATTTCATATACTATAATTATACATATATACATAAATAAATAAAATAACGTAAAAATAAACGTTTATTACGTAAAACAATTTTAAAACAACCAAAAAAGCATGCACTAAGAGGAAAAATGAAAAAAAAAAAAGACACATGTAATCGGTAGACATTTATCGAAGCGCTTATATGTTCTATTCGCAATGTGAATTCGTTCCGGTGTTTCAATGTCAATTTATTTTTTAACTATAAAGATATATTTTTCTGCGTTTTGAATCTAATTTAAGTGCGATTAATGTGATGCTTGCAAGCCTCTGAAATCCTCATTCCTACTTTAGTGCCATTGTCGTAAACCGGATTAACTAAGCAATTACCTTATTTTCCAATCTAGTCGTTTGCTTTAAGCCAATTTAATTGATGAATTAAAGCAAATTGTTTTTAGCTGGCCTAAAAACTGTAAATTATCAAATTTTCGTTCAAATTTCTGCCCTCTGTTGATATTAAATTGTTGTTATTATTATTATCGTCTTGATATATATACTGGTTGTAGATGCTGCCTCTTTCGATACGAGCTCTGTTACACTTTTGCGATTACTTTTATTTTTCTGTTCTACGAAAATGTAGAATAATTGCGATTAATATTATTTTACGATCGATCTATCGTCTCATCGACTACAGCAAGTAAGCATATTATACATATAATATAGTTTCTATCTGTTAAATAACCGCATAAACTTCCGATAATCGGAAGTCGAGGAAATATACCTTGCAAGAATATTTAAAAAAAAAAAGAAAAAAGAAAAAACAGCTTAAAAATTGGATAAAATCGAAACAGTAATGTCGTGCGTAGAGATATATACATAATATATATATTTTCTTGAACACTGTTTAAAACCTTAATACGTTATAACGTCGAATTTACCTGCATTCCGTAATCGATATACATTCCAAAATATGCCTGTGTGCGTCTAAACAATTATTTGTAAAACAGCACCCACATCGTAGAAAATGCCCTGAAAAACAGTGTTAATTTTTTTATTGAATACGAAAGAAAGAGAGGGGGAAAAAAGATGAACCGTGATAAACTGTCTCTTTCGTGATAATGTAAGTAAGTACGTGTAAAAGTGTGAAACTTGACAAATCCGGCCGTCTTGACCAGCCCGTCGCAAAGCGTATGGGCCAAAACTCTTCAATGTCTTCAGAACCTCTCCAAAAAAAAAAAAAAACAAAACCGACGCAATTTTATCTCTCATAATCCATGTGATAGTTAAAAACAAAATATATAAAATAAACCACAAGGGTAAGGAATTGTTTCTCAATTAGCGACAAGATTAAGCGTTATACTTATAAATAATGAAATAAATAAAAAGAAAAATCTTTAAAAAAAAAAAACAAAAAAAAAGACAACCAGCGGCATTTTCTACGATAGTAACTATAATTTTAAGAGAGTAGGATTAATCGTAATGCACGCCATGGTGGAAAAACTATAAAGTGTAAGAATGTAAAACAAAAACAATTGTAACATTTAAATGAACAGTATCGTGTATTAATCTGTTTGTTTAAAATAAAAAAAGATACCCACTGGAAATGATAAATGTACATTGTATTTCAGAGCATTCAAATGTACCGCCTAAATGTCTTTACTCGTCTTTCCTGTAGAGGGCGCAACGGTTACTCGTTGGATCAATACAGTGCAATCTTGGATGCACACGTTTTGTTTACATTTTTTTTCGAGCAATGTGATACGAGAAATATTTAAGTGGCTATTTTGCAACAAATATCTGTTTTCACAGTCTATAAATACATAAAGTTAACGAGAGTTTATCGCTTTTTTAATGTTAGTCGACGCAACTGCTGACTCTGTAATTTCTTCGTGATTCAGAACTATATTTATTGTAACCTCAATGGGTAAACGATATTATTGCGACTACTGCGAGCGATCTTTTAAAGATGACACAGAGGCGAGAAAAAAACATCTTTCTAGCTTGCAACATGCTAAAAATCGAGCTGATCACTACAGTTTATTCAAAGGTTTTAATTTCTATCAGTTACACATTTTTATATGAATCCTACATTTACAAATATTAATCCAAATGCAATTAAGGACGATCGGTGACGACTGCAAAGTCAAATCAGAGATAAATTTTTGTAATCGATTCTTTAAAGTTTAATGCATTAAATAATAGCTGTGGAGGGTGATTTGTATTGAAGTATGTAGACTTAATCCAGAGAAAGATTAATAGTGACGGATTTGCATAAATATTAACTGATTAACGTTTCTTTTCAATGGGATACATTTTCGTTCAGTTTTTTTCAAGTATAATCTGTAATTCTTGGCCGATTTGAATGAGTGACAGCTCATTCTCTACCTTAAAAGATACTCTACGAATTGACCGCCTAGATATTTCATAGTGTTAATTGTTTAATAATTCTAGACTGTTGTTTAACAGAAATTAAAATACTTTCATAAACAACAGGCTATAATTACAAAACGATGAACACTATGAAATATCTAGGAGGTCAATTCGTAGAGTATCTTTTAAGAAAAACAACGAGCTATCGTTCATAAAAATCGGCAAAGAATTAAAGATAATACTTGGAAAAAACTGAACGAAAATATATCACACTAAAAAGAAACGTTAATCAGTTAATCTTTATGCAAATCCGTGACTATTAATCTTTCTCTGGATTAAGTCTACATGCTTCAATACAAATCACCCTCCACTGTTATTATTTAATGCATTAAACTTTAAAGAATCGATCGCGAAAATTTATCTCTGATTTGACTTTGGGAGTGGCCACCGATCCTCCTTAAGGTAGTTCTGTCGCTT
Source organism: Ephialtes manifestator (assembly GCA_963970395.1). NCBI lineage: Eukaryota > Metazoa > Arthropoda > Insecta > Hymenoptera > Ichneumonidae > Ephialtes > Ephialtes manifestator. Next base: position 8,953,725 of record OZ019969.1, on the reverse strand, counting down.
CACGCTCACTTCGCATAAGTTTCCGAAAAATGAGAGCGAATTGCAAACACTTCTCGATGATATAAAAATCTGTAAAAAATCATGCATATTAAAGATGCTGAAGACATTAATTCGGCATAATAATAATTCCAAAGTGTTATTAACAAATTGATGAAAAATAAAATTGTTTAACAAATTTTCCGACAACTTAATTTTTTTGATTCGGTGAAAATGATTTGTTCATTTTTCTGAGTACGTATGAATTTTTTCAAATTTTTTTCTTTGCTTTGAATTTTTCGATTTTTTACATGGAAAAAATTACAAAATTCAAAGCAAAGAAAAAAATTTGAACAAAATTCATACGTATTCAGAAAAATGAACGAATCATTTTCATCGAAACAAAAAAATCGGGTTGTCGGAAGATTTGTTGAACATTTTTATTTTTCATTAATTTGTTAATAACATTTTGGAATTATTATTATGTCTAAATAATGTCTTAACTATCTTAAATATGCATGATTTTTTTCAGATTTTTATATCATCAAGAAGTGTTTGCAATTCGCTCTCATTTTTCGGAAACTTATGCGAAGTGAGCGTGAAGCGACAGAACTACCTTAACGACTTAATCGGTTTAACAAAAAATTCGATGACGTTATTTTTAGAACCTGAGACCATTTTGAGGGAAGAAGCTACCAAAACACCATGCAAAAGATACATGACCTTTGGTGACTGTGCTTTTGGTCAAGGTTGCAAATTCTCCCATTACACACCTCCCATGATATGGCAACTGCAGCAAATGGGTAAACATTTTTATTTTTATTTTTTTTTATACAAAATATAGAGCAAATTCGATTTTTTTTTTTTTTTTTATTACGATTTTTTAAATCTGATTTCAGCTGCACGAAAAAGTCATGGAGAATCCCTAGGAGCTTCTGTAGCAAATAGACCAAATCCAAATGATATAATTAAAGAATTCTTTCAAGAACCGATACTAACCGACGATACGAATAAAATCGATTATCCAGTCTGGGGCTTGGCTCCAGAATTGCAAAATTATATCAATCTCCCTCCATCCCTGTGGCCGATAACACCCGAGACCGTTACGGACTCGGATTTCGGGAAATGGGGCTTGTGAATGGAAAATCGAACTAGAAATACGAGTTCGCGAAACGAAAATAAACGCCGTGAGTGTTTGGCTGGAAAATTAATTACAGACGAGAATAGCAATTGTCGATCCCTACTCTATTGACCGACCATAATCCATTTATCGGAAATTATTTATAAACATAATAAACTCAAGAACGTTAAAAATTAAAGTTGCATGATATCTTAGAATCGCGAAAAAAATATTTTTTTGCTTTCAAAATTTTCTCTAATTAAACTAAATTTTGTTTTATTCCGCAATGATGATTTTCATAATTGAACCTTTAAGGTAGTTCTGTCGGTATATGACGTTAAAAAATAATCATACGCATCACTTTGACTGCCTCAATAATAATGTCAAAAATAATCGAGAATCCTTCGAAATTGTCGTAATCAAATTAAAACGATTATTTGTAAATAGTTGATATGTTTAGTGCGGATTTGACTTCATTTTTACGATAATTAGGTTAGGAAACGTCATTTAGCCCGGTATCGTGCACTTTGACCTTGGTTCAATTAAACATTATTCCGGAGACTTCACCTTTTTTATGAGGTTTAAGATTTCTGCATATTCAAAATAAAACTTTGGCAAGCTATATCTTTCAAATTACGATATCAAGAAAAAAACTAAAAAATAGAAAATGTTCGTTTTCGTATTCTCTGGTGGACGATTTTTTTATTTTTTTTTTAAGTCCAAAATTAAGGTAGTTGTTCTTGATTCAGTACTTTGGCAAGCTATATCTTTCGAACTATAATATCGAGAAAAAAACTAAAAAGTAGAAAATGTTCGTTTTCGTATTCTCTGGTGGACGATTTTTTTATTTTTTTTTAAGTCCAAAATTAAGGGAGTTGTTCTTGATTCAGTACTTTGGCAAGCTATATCTTTCGAACTATAATATCGAGAAAAAAACTAAAAAGTAGAAAATGTTCGCTTTCGTATTGTCTGATGGACAATTTATTTATTTCTTTTTAAGTCCAGAATTAAGGAATTTGTTTTTGATTTAGTATTTTGGCAAGCTACAACTCTTAAAAGCTCCGCGGAAAAAACTGAATAGTAGTAAATGTTCGTTGTCGTATTCTCTAACAGACGATTACATTTTTTTTTGTCCAAAATTAAGGGTGTTGTTGTGGTTTTTATATTTTAGCAAGCTATAACTTTTAAGTTCAAGCTCCGCGGAAGAAACTGAAAAGAATATGTTTGTTGTCGGATTCTCTGATGGACGATTTAAAAAAAATTAAGTCCAAAATTAAGGGAGTTTTTTATCCGCGAAGTAAACTACTTCGAATGAAAAAAACGTCCACTAGAGAATACGAAAACGAACATTTTCTACTTTTTAGTTTTTTTCTCGATATCATAGCTCGAAAGATATGGCTTGCCAAAGTACTAAATCAAGAACAACTCCCTTACTTTTGGGCTTAAAAAAAATGAAAAAATTGTCCACCAGACAATACGAAAACAAAAATTTACTACGTTTCAGTTTTTTTCTCGATATCATAGCTCGAAAGATATGGCTTGCCAAAGTACTAAATCAAGAACAACTCCCTTAATTTTATATTTAAAAAAAAAATGAAAAAATCGTCCATCAGAGAATACGAAAACGAACATTTTCTACTTTTTAGGTTTTTTCTTGATATCATAGTTCGAAAGATATAGCTTGCCAAAGTACTAAATCAAGAACAACTCCCTTAATTTTGGACTTTAAAAAAAATAAAAAAAATCGTCCACCAGAGAATACGAAAACGAACATTTTCTACTTTTTAGTTTTTTTCTTGATATCGTAATTCGAAAGATATAGCTTACCAAAATTTTATTATGAATATGCAGAAATCTTAAACCTCATACCTTTTTTCATGATCCATCAATTCCTGAATGATTTGCGAATCTGTAATACTATTTATTTTTTCTCTATCTTTGATGTAAGTATGTTAATTTTCGATTTAAAAATCAATTTTTCCAGCCCTCCCGTTGGCGCCGTGTAAAAATATCGATTTTCAAGTTTTAATTGTTCATTCAAATACTCGGTAAGAGCCTTCAAGATTTTGTGCAAGTAAAATTGAATAGCTAAATTACAACATGTCAAAAATTCATGCATATGAGTTTGGATTGCCTTCACGACAGAACTACCTTAAATTTGCATCTACAAAAAAAAGAAGATCTGATGTCTAAAAAAATCTGTGCTGTAAAATAAAGATCCCATTTTATTTCGATTTCATTAAATCATAAAAACATTATTTTTTTTTGTGTCCGTTAAATTGATGTTCCATTCCATATGTATTGCAATAAAATTACAAAATATCTTATGATTGCAAAAAAAAATTAATTTTTAGTTTTAAATCTTCTGTGATAATTTAAGTAAAATTTAAAAACCTACGATGCTTATCTTTATTACAGGGTGTTTGAATCTGCATCCCTGAAGATAACCATCTATAGTGTAAACACGAGTCTGTATGGCAAATAAAAGATCTTATTTTACTTTATTTTTTCGAAAACCATAAAAACATTTCTTTAAATTTATTTAGTGTCTGCCAAGATAAAAAACGACCCTCGTCTTGATAAACAAAAAAAGTCGTAGTCTTTCTTCACGGTAATTGCAAAGAATAAATAAAAAAATTCCGCCTCGCTATCTCAAGTTTTGCAGAAATTTATACAAATAACGTCAATGTTTGAAAATTTCAAAACTCCATAAAATCTGAACCGGTTTACCGATTTTACCCAAATTCAATACCAAAGGTTGTTTCGGTTCTATTTTCATACGTACTTTCAGCCCGACAGCTAAAAATTGAAATTAGATCGTTGACGAATATTTTTCAAAATCTTTATAATTCGTACTCTAAATCTACCATAAAACAATAACAGACTGTCGCAGTGATATCCAGAATCTCTACACTCATGTAATGCAAAAAATGTGAACATATACATGAGAATTTTCACTGAAAAAAATGTTGAGAGTAAGAAAATTAAAAAATTCCGTCGCGACTTCTACATATTTTTTTATCTCATCGATGATTTATGAGGAATTGTTTTTCATAATAGAGAACAGTTTTGAGAGGTGCCCCGAAAAAATATATATATTGTGTGAAAATGGACCACCCTAACACACATACAGACTAGTGTGGTTGTTTAACAGGGTCTCATTGAATTTCCACCATGGCGCCCCCTAAAACGGTTCCAAATAAACAAAAAAAATCCTAGTATCTTGCCAATTTTTTTTATTACCCCCTTAACCAACCCCCAATCGGGTTATAGTTTCTCATTTAAAATACATAGAGTTTTCCGGTATTTGCAGTCAATATTTTATTGTTGGACCAATTTATATTCGAAAAATCTAAAATTTACACAAATTACTCTTTGAATATATTACTATATGAAAAAAAATCACCAGACCTCCCGGTCTTAAAATTTCCCATAAATTGCTTGCTTTATAGCATTGATTACATGAAAATATCAACTAAAAAATTTCACGGAAATAAAGCTTCTTTGAAGAAGCAAAGAACGACCGAAACATTAAACAAACAAAAACGAAACAAAAAACAAGCCTGCAAAGTGGAACTTTGCAAATTGCTTCTTCATTATTTTTTGCTTTATACAAAACTACCTCTTTGAGGAAGTATGTTAATCGATATTGGCTTCCTCATAGACGAAGTTTTGTGAAAAGCGATAAATAATGAGGAAGCAATTTGCAAAGTTCTACTTTGCAGGCTTGTTTATAATCTAGATATTTTTCTAAAAATTCAAAGTGTCGAAGAATTTTAACCGTGTAACCGATTTTCCTCAAATTTGTACTAAAACCTTGTACCATGGTAGTCCATATGTGGGCCAAATTAAAACCCGATATCTCATAATTTGCACGAGTCAGCGCGACAATGAGATTTTTTGAAAAATTCATAATGCCATAAAATTTGAATTGCTGGACAGATCTGCGTCAAATTCGTATTCAAATGTTTTTCGATGATAGTCCATATGTGAACAAAGTTTAAGGTAAATTTGTGAAAAATTTCAAAAATATATATTTTTTTCGTGACATTTTTTTTTCTTTTTATTCACCAAAATCGAAATTTACCGACATATCGATAGTTCCTTTGACTAAATTTATCATTGCTAATCAATAATCGTGAAATCATGTCGAAAATTGCCGTCGTATATCTCAAAATTTACAGGAGTTGAAGTGTTTGCAGACATTGAAAAAAAAAATTGAAATTGCAATAAAATTAGAACCACCCTTTCGATTCTCGCCAAATTTGGTATACATCAAGGTTTGATGGTAGTCCATTTACGTACAATATTTCAGCCCGATATCTCCTAATTTGCGAAAGTTATAGCGTGAAAACGATATTTTCAAAATTTTCAAAATGCTGTAAAATGTGAATTTTCCAGCCGATTTGCGTCAACTACAATCCCAAACGTTGGTGTATGACAGACCACTTGCGTGCCAAATTTGACGAAGATACATCTATAATTACGACAGTTATCGTGCTTGCAAGGAAATCTGCACACACACACACACACACACATACAGACATTTTTTCTAAACCACTTTTCTCGACGTTTTGGACCATTCTGAGTATCCTGACATTAAAATCTCGAAAAAAATCTTTTTTTTCACTAAAACAAAGCTTCCTCTATGAGGAAGCAAAAGAAACAAAGTTTCCTCCATGAGGTAGCAAAATGGGTAAAGATACGTCTGAGTCGAATTAGGAATCCTCTCAACCCGCTCGACAACCCACGTAATGCACTCCTTTACCAAAAACCAGGCATCTCTCCAATAACAGATAGAATGTATGACTTAAGGAGGATCGGTGGCGACTCCAAAAGTCAAATCAGAGATAAATTTTCGCGATAGATTCTTTTAAGTTTAAAGCATTAAATAATAACAGTGGAGGGTGATTTGTGTTGAAGCATGTAGACTTAATCCAGAGAAAGATTAATAGTGACGGATTTGCATAAAGATTAACTGATTAACGTTTCTTTTCAGTGTGATATATTTTCGTTCAGTTTTTTCCAAGTATTATCTTTAATTCTTTGCCGATTTTTATGAACGATAGCTCATTGTTTTTCTTAAAAGATACTCTACGAATTGACCTCCTAGATATTTCATAGTGTTCATCGTTTTGTAATTATAGCCTGTTGTTTATGAAAGTATTTTAATTTCTGTTAAACAACAGTCTAGAATTATTAAACAATTAACACTATGAAATATCTAGGCGTTCAATTCGTAGAGTATCTTTTAAGGTAGAGAATGAGGTGTCACTCATTCAAATCGGCCAAGAATTACAGATTATACTTGAAAAAAACTGAACGAAAATGTATCCCATTGAAAAGATACGTTAATCAGTTAATATTTATGCAAATCCGTCACTATTAATCTTTCTCTGGATTAAGTCTACATGCTTCAATACAAATCACCCTCCACAGCTATTATTTAATGCATTAAACTTTAAAAAATCGATTACAAAAATTTATCTCTGATTTGACTTTGACAGTCGTCACCGATCGTCCTTAACTGCAAAGTTTGCAATAGCACAACTAGAGCACTTAAGACCTCTATGCATTCAAAGACTTCCCCACATTAGACCAAGACACAAATTTCCACAATACAGCACTTTTCAATACCTAGAACAAATATACAACACCACTCAATAACATACGAAAAAGACTACGCGCAAAATTATTGTTTTCGCACCTACCCAAGTAGCACAAAGATAAAGGATATCTATTTGGTATACGAAAAGGTATATTAATTTCCGTCCAAATGATATCTTTTTGGATTTGGATATCTTAAGAACGTCTAAAAGATATCCAAATCCAAAAGATATCATTTGGACGGAAATTAACATACCTTTTCGTATACCAAATAGATATCCTTTATCTTTGTGCTACTTGGATGAGTAAAGAAAGAAAAGGGATGCAAAGTAGAACCTTGCACATTGCTTCCTCATTATTTTTCGCTTCGTACAAAGCTACGTCTTATGAGGAAGTATGTTATTGAATTTTTGGCTTCCTCACAGAGGAAGCTTTGTAAAACGCGAAAAATAATAAGGAAGCAATGTGCAAGGTTCTACTTTGCATCCTTGTTTTAATTAGATAAATATACATGTTGTGGATTCGCTTTTTCTATTTCGTTATTACGTTATTTCGTGATTATTAGAGCGTTTCCGAAAGTGAATGTGATAATGTATATTTTTAAAAATAATTCAAAATTCCATAAAATCAAAAATTTCATACCGTTCGTCACTAAATTATACATATATAATGGCTGAATATTGTTTCATTTATATACAAAATTTGAGCTCGCTATCTTAAGTTTTGCAAAAGTTACAATAGAGCGATAATGTCAATTTTTTGAAAAATTCAAAACATCATAAAATTTTAACGGTTCAACCGATCTTAACCGAATTCAAGAGCGATCACCGGCGTATGAAAGCTCAAATTCATACCAATTTTAAGATCAATATCTCGAAACTTGAAAGAGTTATCGCGTAAACAGACATTTTTCAAAAAATTAAAAAAAGCGTAATAATTTAACGATGAAGTGGATTTTAACAAAAATCTGTATGAACGATGAGGCTTGATCCCTCTATCTATGGTCCAAATTTCAGCTTGATATCTCAAGGCATTCTCGAGTTACAAAGGTTTACATTTTTCGATCGTGTAACATACACACACACACACATACACACACACACACACACACACACACACACACACACACACACACACACACACACACACACACACACACACACACACACACACACACACACACACGCACGCACGCACGCACGCACGCACGCACGCACGCACGCACGCACGCACGCACGCACGCACGCACGCACGCACGCACGCACGCACGCACGCACGCACGCACGCACGCACGCACGCACGCACGCACACACACACACACACACACATACAGACATTTTTTCTAAATCACTTTTCTCGATGTTTTGGACCATTCTGAGTGTACTGACATGAAAATCTCGAAAAAAAAAATTTTCACGAAAACAAAGCTTCCTCTATGAGGAAGCAAAAGGATGCAAAGTAGAACCTTGCACATTGCTTCCTCATTATTTTTCGCTTCTTACAAAGCTACGTCTATGAGGAAGTATGTTATTGAATTTTTGGCTTCCTTATAGAGGAAGCTTTGTAAAATGCGAAAAATAATGAGGAAGCAATGTGCAAGGTTCTACTTTGCATCCTTGTTTTAATTAGATAAATATACATGTTGTGGATTCGCTTTTTCTATTTCGTTACTACGTTATTTCGTGATTATTAGAGCGTTTTCGATAGTGAATGTGATAATGTATATTTTTAAAAATAATTCAACATTCCATAAAATCAAAAATTTCATACCGTTCGTCACTAAATTATACATATATAATGGCTGAATATTGTTTCATTTATATACAAAATTTGAGCTCGCTATCTTAAGTTTTGCAAAAGTTACAATAGACCGATAATGTCAATTTTTTGAAAAATTCAAAACATCATAAAATTTTAAGGGTTCAACCGATCTTAACCAAATTCAATAGCGATCACCGGCGTATGAAAGCTCAAATTCATACCAATTTTAAGATCATTATCTCGAAAATTGAAAGAGTTATCGCGTAAACAGACATTTTTCAAAAAATTAAAAAACGCATAATAATTTAACGATGAAGTGGATTTCAACAAAAATCTGTATGAACGATGAGGCTTGATCCCTCTATCTATGGTCCAAATTTCAGCTTGATATCTCAAGGCATTCCCGAGTTACAAAGGTTTACTTTTTTCGATCGTGTAACATACACACATACACACACACATACAGACATTTTTTTAAATCACTTTTCTCGACGTTTTGGCCCATTATGAGTGTACTGACATGAAAATCTCGAAAAAATTCTTTTTCATGTAAACAAAGCTTCCTCTATGAGGAAGCAGAAACAAAACCGCAGAATACCCCAGGCCGAAGGACCTCGGTCGATGGCCTGTTGGCAATTTAAAATGAAATATAATGTATTGCTAAAAACCCCACGGACTACTACTGTAATCATCGACATAATTTGTATTTATTGCCAATAAATTACTGTTACTTCTACTGGATAAAGATTCGATCGGTAAGGAATCGTTATCGACAATCTGCATCATCGTCTACTCGCGCCATCTGCAGTAGTTTCTCCGCATCTCGTGAAGGAAACTCTGCGGATTCGTCAGTCTTCGTTGCTGGTCGGTAAAATTGGTGAAAAAGCATCTGTCCCTCGTTGCTATACTGTGGGGGGCTAGTGTACCCTCCCCTTGTACAATTCCCCCCGCCATTCAACCGTCGCAGTGGTAGTTCTCGGCTGTTGCCGGCATTGGGATCAGCCAGCAGTGCAACACACACAAAGAGCCGGGACTATAGTAGTACCAGAGAACCCGTTGCCACGATAGCTTGGCATTTCGTTGATTCCTCGCGTCGACGCTTACCTCCGAACGCGTCAAAATTTCTAAAACGTTAAGTTTTGCACAGGCATTCGTTGATTTTGCCGGGCGTTATTATTATTCGTTCGTTCTGAGGATGCGCGAGAACGAACGATTATGAAATTTTCGCGCTTCTCGTCCTCGTGGTGTCTCGTCCTCGTTGCCAATTCGAGGACAAGTGTCGCGTCCTCCTCATCGAAATAGTGTTATTATTTCACCTCGAATAAAACGCATACATATATTGTTGAAGGATTTTTTGAAACTTGAAGAAAATTGGACAAATCCTGCGTTTGCAATTTACGGTCGGATACCGACGGTAAGTTTCAACGAAGAAACGTTTTTTTTTTTATTTTTACTTCATTATTGTAATTTTTAAGGTGAAGGGAATCTTGGAATTAATGGTGATCGATTTTTTATCGATTATCGAGATCGAATCTCTGACGCATCTCTCAACCATTTCAACGAACAATTAGGTGCACGTGACGAGAAGATTGTGGAAGAGAATGCTGAAGATGTACATACTAACTATAATGTTTGTTGACGATTCGTTATCATGACCCAATAAAATTGCTACGAAAATATATGGTGATTAATAATATGTATATTGTACTCAAAACTATCGATTTTATCTTTTCAATAAAAATATCATCAAATTATGGCAATTCCCAATTCAAATATTTTTATTTTGTGTTAATAATAAAGTTTACCAACTTTCATAACTAAAAACAATTAAATTTTGATAAATTAATAGTAAAAAGATTTTTTATAAAAATCAATAAACTAGAATTTTTTACTTTTTGATTTTTTGTTCCATGAGACTTTTTTCTTAAAGTAAAAAATATGTTTTTCGTATTATGTATTTTTTTATTTTGTTAATGAGTGCATTGTAGGCAAGTAGAAAATTCTATTCAAAACTATAAGTTATATCTTTTCAAGAAAAATATCTCGATCAAATTAGAAAAGTGCCGAATTTTTAGATTACAATTTTTTTCTTACTACTAAAGTTCGCGAAACAAATTTTCATAAATAAAAACAATTAAGTGTTGATGAAGTAATGAGAAGATAATTTTTAGTAAGTTTGATAAACTAAAATATCTACTTTTACGATGTTAAGTTCGTGAGATTTTTCAATTTTTCTCCTCATATATTTTTCTAAATTTAGTGGATTAATACATTGGAGGCTTGTAGAAAATTTTGTATTAATGGTATTCAAAACTATAAGTGATATCTTTCCAATAAAAATAATCATAATGAAACTACGACAATACCTTATTTTTAGATTTTGACTTTGTAATATTAATCACAAATTAATAACCACAATAAATAACAATACCTCATTTTTTAATTTCAACATTGTGATTAATATTAATATTAATATTAATATTAAAATTAATATTAAAATTAATATTAAAATTAATATTAATATTAATATTAAAATTAATATTAAAATTAATATTAAAATTAATATTAAAATTAATATTAAAATTAATATTAAAATTAAATGTTTTGTAAACTTTAAAGTTTACAAAATATATTTTCATAAAAGTGATTAAATGTCGATAAAATAATGTGAACTAGATTTTTGGTTAGTATAATAATTATTTTATTTTTTAGTTCGTGAGATTTTTCACTATAGTTTCGAATTGTTTTTTTTCTATTATATATTGCTAAATTTAGTGGTTAAATACACTGAAAGGTTGTAGAGAATTCTGTAGTCGCGCGTGCTGCATTCTTAGCTGCACCGCGAAGAGCCATGGAATACTGGTCTACGGTCAAGGCGATTCGAGCGTTCCGATAATTCTCAAACTCGTTGGCTCTCCGGAGCAGGAATAACGCACTTGAATCTCTCGAAGCGAAGAGCGTGGAGTATAGAGTACACTTCGATACAGCCCCTTGGACTCGCTAGGCTGTTATCGTCCACATACGATTACCGAGTCTCGAGACGACGACGATGATGACGACGAACCTAGCGAGAGTGAATTATTACGTACCCAACGAAGCATATATATATATGTATATGGGGTATTCCTGGCCAACTCAGCAAGCATTCAACCCTGACCTCTTCCAATTTGCTCCATAATTTTTTATACTATTTTATATGCTCAAAAAAAAACTTTTCATTTAAAAACAATTCTTTTTACTGAAATTTTTTTTTCAACAATCTTTTTAATAAAAAAATTTTGCCCCACAATTAAAAAATTTGAAATTATTCTCAAAAATTCTTTATTAGATATCGACATTTTTAAGCTGTGACCCAGAGTGGAGAAACGTTTGCGCAGATTGTTTTAAACATTTTCGAAAAAAAAACTTTTAATTTTTTAAAGATTTTTTTACTGATACTTTTTTTTTCATCAATCTTTTTTAGTAAAAAAATTTTGTCGCACAGTTTAAAATTTTTTAATTATTCTCAAAAATTCTTTATTAGATATCGACATTTTTACGCTATGACCCAGAGTGGAGAAACGTTCGCGCAGATTTTTTTAAACATTTTCGAAAAAAAAAAAAGCTGTTAAAAATGGAAAGAAATGGAACAAGATGGCTGTTCATGGTCGATTGTTGCGTAAACATTTTATTTACTCCATAATTTTCTATACTATTCTATATGCTCGAAAAAAAAGTTGCAAAGTTGAACTTTGCACATTGCTTCCTCATTATTTTTTTTTTTTTCTCAAAGCGATCTCTATGAAGCTTATTTACTAATTTTGGCTTCCTCATAGCGGAAGCTTTGTGAAAAATGTAAATTAATGACAAAGGAATGTACGAAGTTCAACTTTGCAACTTATTTCGTTACTTTTCATTTTTTCAAAATTTCAAAATCACGTAAAATCTTAATCGCTTTACCGATCATTACCAAATTTTGTACGTAGCAGCGCTGAGTATTATTTATTGTCTGTATAAAATTTCAGCTGATTTGTTAATGTTTAACGTGAGTTAGAGCAAAACATAAATTTTTCAAAAAATTCAAAATCCTATATAATCCGAACCCCTTTACCAATCATCACCAAATTTGGTACATAGCAGCATTGCATGTTATTCTTCATCTGTAGAAAATATCAGTTGATTTCGTGAGATTTTACAGGAGTTAGAGCAAAACGTACATTTTTTGAAAAATTCAAAATCTCATAAAAACGGAACCTATTTGTAGATTCGCCCCCAATTCAATACCGATCCTTCTTTAAGGCTGCTTTATGTATAAAAAATTATTTAGCTCTATAGCTAAAAATTTGCGGGAGCTAGAGCGCGTACAGACATTTTTCGAAAATTGCAAAGTTAAATAAAATTTGAACATATTTTTGAATTTTTTTGAAAATTATCACAAGCAATGGCGTATACCTGCCGCACATGCGTGCCAAATTTTAGACCGAATGTTAAAGCCGTTCTTGAGATATGCAAGTTTGAATTTTGAATGTCGTTCACACACACACATACACACACACATCCATACATACATTTTTTCTAAATCACTTTTCTCGACGTTTTAGACAATTTTAAGCATACTGACATGAAAATCTCGAAAAAAAAAATTTTCACGAAAACAAAGCTTCCTCTATGAGGAAGCAAAAAACTTATTTTTTTAAAGATTTTTTTTACTGATACTTTTTTTTCATCAATCTTTTTAATAAAAAATGTTTGCCCCACAATTTAAAAATTTGAAATTATTCTCAAAAATTCTTTATTAGATATCGAAATTTTTAAGCTAGGATCCAGAGTGGAGAAACTTTTGTCTCGATTTTTTTTTTTTATTTCGAAAAAAAAGCTGTTAAAAATGGAATGAAATGAAGTAAGATGGCTGTTCATGGTCGATTGTTGCGTAAACATTTTATACAGAACGCAAGATTATTTTAGAATTTTGCTGAAGGTTTTTTTATCGATCTAAAAAAGATCGTGCATTAAATAATGAGTTGCTGAAATAGAAAATGGCGTGAGACATTTTTAACTCTCGATTTTGTAAATTTCTCAAATCCAACCATTAACCAACTGTTGTTAGTCGTGATGGAATGTTCGTTTACTGTTGAATAAGATAAAATAATCATAATTCCAATCATGAGCTGAGTACAGCGATATTTGGCTTTTGGTTGATTTTTTTACAATCGGCCATAATTTTGGTTGAAAAATCAACCATAATTATGTTTGAAAAATCAACCAAAAGTCAACCATCGTTGTACTCAGCTCAGATTTGGAATTATGATTATTTTGTTTTATTCAACCGTAAGCCAATATTTAATTACTTAATACATAACTTTTTTCATATCGATAAAAAAAAGCTTCAGCAAAATTCTAAAATAATCTTCCGTTATGTATAAAATGTTTTTTGTTCATTATTAACGGTTTTATTTTTTCGAAAAAAATGGTTACAAAATAGACGCAAACGTTTGCCTAGTCTGGGTCATGGTTCAAAAATTTTGCATTTTAATACAAGTTTTTTGAGAATAATTTCAAATTTTGAAATTGGGACACAAAAATTTTTTGTTTAAAAAAATCATGAAAACAAAGTTTCAGTAAAAAAATCGAAGAAAGAAATTAAAAGAGTTTTTTTTTAGCATAGAGAATAGTATAAAAAATTATGGAGCGAATTGAAGGGGTCAGGGTTAAATGCTTACTGAGTTGACCGGGAATAGCCCATATATATATAGAGGGCGTAAAGCGGCATAGAGGAGAGTCGTAGTCGAATCGGCAACGTAATAATTAACGTGCCTGGAAAGCTGACCAGCAGGACAGAGCGGCAATTTCGCTTTCGTGGGTGCGCCCAATCGCGTTGTGTGTAGAATTTGCGATTATTATCTTGCTGTCTATCCAGACGATATATCCCCGTTTTCATGTACTATGCAAACAAATCACCTACAGCTGCTCTGTTTTATAGACGGCTTTAATAAATTAAAATGTTAAGTTCTGTCAGTATTGACATTAATGACATTAATGACATTAATTTATAAATTGTATTATCAATTTAATTCTAATTGAAGCTATTTAGATTCTATGAATTTGGGGGTCTTCCATAAAACATCAAAAGGCTAAATGGTAGCTTCATATGTACATGGCGAACGTAAAGTGTTATTTCATTAGAATTTAAGAGATGCGCGACAAGAGAAGATACTACAATTATTAATACAACCAGTTATTGATAAAAAAGCGCCATTTTATCAAAGTTAGACAAATTTTTTTTTGTTCGATAAAAAAATGTTTTGATTTTTTCAATGGTTCGAAATACTATTTTTTCATTTTGGGGACTGGATGAAAATTTGAAATGTTTTATATGTTTTCGTAGAACGTAACGATATTAAATATAAAATGTTTTAAATGCAGTACCAAAAATTGTCTAGAAACTGCTTTACGAAAATATAATATAAAAATATGAATAATAATATAATAAAATGTAGAATCGACTTTATAAAAATTCGAAAAAACGGACATTTCAAAACTATATATTTCAAAAGAATTTCCTATTCTTTAAGAATATATAGAAATCCGAAAAAAATCAGTGAACATGAAAAAAAAACATTTCTATCGATTTTGTTACAGATTTTTTGTTTACAAATTTATGAATAACTCAACATTATTATACAAAATTAATATTCCTAATTTCCCTAATGGCGTTGATTTTCTCATAATGCAAAGTACAAACATTTTTTAAAAATATATGTGCAAAGCATAAAACAATAACAATCGTTTCTCCAGAATTAAAAAATCTGATAAATATTCTAATAATAATATAAAAAACGATGCAAAGAAGAACCTTGCACATTGCTTCCTCATTATATTTCGCTTTTTAGAAAGCAACCTCGAAGAGGAAGTATGGGAATTGATTTTGGCTTCCTCATAGAGGAAGCTTTGTAAAATGCCAAATATAATGAGGAAGCAATGTGCAAGGTTCTGCTTTGCATCCTTTTTTTAAATAAATATAAATAAGCGCACACTCTCGCTTTATGAAAATATAATAAGGACAAACGGTCCAGAAACTCCATCGAAAACTCTATCTTCTCTGTTTTTTTTTGTAGAACGCGATAGAAATCGGTGGTTTCCGAAATTTCATTGGGAAGCAAGGATATGGCTAGTTTATACGACATAAATCGCTACTTTTCGCAATATAGACTGTACAACATCGCTACGAAAATGTGTTATCGTTCAACATTTTTGGGCTATATCTGACGTATTTTTCTGTTAATCATGAATTTGGCACTCATTTGACTCCCAGCTCGATATTTGATACCAAAATTCGCATCGCAGAAAAAAAATCAAAAAATGTAAAAAATCAAAATCTCATAAAATTTTAACGTTTCAACCGATCTTAACCAAATTTAATAAGGATCACCGGTGTATGAAAGCTCAAGTACATACCAATTTTGAGCTTAATATCTCGAAAATTAAAAGAGTTATCGCGTTAACAGAAATTTTTGAAAAAATTCAAAATCGCGTAAAAATTTAATGATCATGGGGATTTTTACAAAAATTGGTATGAACGGTGAGAATTGACCCCTCTATCTATGGTGTAAATTTCAGCTCTATATCTCGAGGCGTTCCCGAGTTATAAAGGTTTACATTTTTTGAGCGTGTAACATACACACACACACACACACATACAGACATTTTTTCTAAATGATTTTTCTCGACGTTTTGGACTATTCTGAGTGTACTGACATGGAAATCTCGAAAAAAAAAAATTTCACGAAAACAAAGCTTCCTCTATGAGGAAGCAATATGTATAATAATATAATAAAATGTAGAATCGACTTTATAGAAATTCGTAAAAACGGACATTTCAAAACTATGTATTTCAAAAGAATTTCCTATTCTTTAAGAATCCATAGATATCCGAAAAAATCAGTGAACATGAAAAAAAAAACATATCTATCGATTTTGTTACCGATTTTTTGTTTACAAATTTATGAATAACTCAACATTATTATACAAAATTAATATTCCTAATTTCCCTAATGGCATTGATTTTCTCATATTGCAAAGTACAAACATTTTTTTTAAATATATGTGCAAAGCATAAAACAATAACAATTGTTTCTCCAGAATTAAAAAATCTGATAAATATTCTAATAATATAAAAAATACGAATAATCATAATAAGCGAAAAGCTGCTGCTGGATAATAACAATAATTAATACGAAACCAAATTTAATTAAAATTCATCAAAGTATTGACAGCACAGTAAATCGAATTTGTTGTCAGAAATTATAGTAGTAGAATTTTCAAAATAAAATAGACGACGAATAACCCAACATTATTATACAAAATTAATTAATTAATTTCTCCAATGGCGTTGATTTTCTCATCTCGCAAAGTACAAACATTTAAAAAAAATATATATGCGCAAAGCATAAAGCAATAAAAATCGTTTCTCCGGAATTAAAAAATCTGATAAAGATTCTAATAATAATATAAAAAATACGAATAATCATAATAAGCGAAAAGCTGCTGCTGGATAATAACAATAATTAATACGAAACCAAATTTAATTACAATTCACCAAAGTATTGACAGCACAGTAAATCGAATTTGTTGTCAGAAATTATAGTAGTAGAATTTCCAGAATAAAGTAGATGACGAATAACCCAACATTATTATACAAAATTAATATTCATAATTTCCCCAATGGCGTTGATTTTCTCATCTCGCAAAGGACAAACATTTTTTAAAATATATGTGCAAAGAATAAAGCAATAAAAATCGTTTCTCCGGAATTAAAAAATCTGCTAAATATTCTAATAATAATATAAAAAATACGAATAATCATAATAAGCGAAAGGCTACTGCTGAATAATAACAATAATTAATACGAAACCAAATTTAATTACAATTCACCAAAGTATTGACAGCAGAGTAAATCGAATTAATTGTCAGAAATTATAGTAGTAGAATTTCCAGAATAAAATAGACGACGAATAACCCAACATTATTATACAAAATTAATATTCCTAATTTCTCCAAAGGCGTTGATTTACTCACTTCGCAAAGTACAAACATTTAAAAAATATATATATGTGCAAAGCATAAAGCAATAAAAATCGTTTCTCCGGAATTAAAAAATCTGATAAATATTCTAATAATAATATAAAAAATACGAATAATCATAATAAGCGAAAAGCTGCTGCTGGATAATAACAATAATTAATACGAAACCAAATTTAATTACAATTCACCAAAGTATTGACAGCAGAGTAAATCGAATTTATTGTCAGAAATTATAGTAGTAGAATTTTCAGAATAAAATAGACGACGAATAACCCAACTTTATTATACAAAATTAATATTCATAATTTCCCCAATGGCGTTGATTTTCTCATCTCGCAAAGTACAAACATTTTAAAAAAATATATATGCGCAAAGCATAAAGCAATAAAAATCGTTTCTCCGGAATTAAAAAATCTGATAAATATTCTAATAATAATATAAAAAATACGAATAATCATAATAAGCGAAAAGCTGCTGCTGGATAATAACAATAATTAATACGAAACCAAATTTAATTACAATTCACCAAAGTATTGACAGCACAGTAAATCGAATTTATTGTCAAAAAATATAGTAGTAGAATTTTCAGAATAAAGTAGACGACGAATAACCCAACTTTATTATACAAAATTAATATTCATAATTTCCTCAATGGCGTTGATTTTCTCATCTCGCAAAGGACAAACATTTTTTAAAATATATGTGCAAAGCATAAAGCAATAAAAATCGTTTCTCCGAAATTAAAAAATCTGATAAATATTCTAATAATAATATAAAAAATACGAATAATCATAATAAGCGAAAAGCTGCTGCTGAATAATAACAATAATTAATACGAAACCAAATTTAATTACAATTCACCAAAGTATTGACAGCAGAATAAATCGAATTTATTGTCAGAAATTATAGTAGTAGAATTTTCAGAATAAAATAGACGACGAATAACCCAACTTTATTATACAAAATTAATATTCATAATTTCCCCAATAGCGTTGATTTTCTCATCTCGCAATGTACAAACATTTAAAAAAAATATATGTGCAAAGCATAAAGCAATAAAATCGTTTGTTGTTAAAGCGACATTAAATAAATTCTTGAAAAAAATAAATAAATAAAATCGTTTCTCCGGAATTTAAAAAATCTGATAAATATTCTAATAATAATAATATAAAAAATACGAATAATCATAATAAGCGAAAAGCTGCTGCTGGATAATAACAATAATTAATACGAAACCAAATTTAATTAAAATTCACCAAAGTATTGACAGCAGAGTAAATCGAATTTATTGTCAGAAATTATGGTGATAGAAGTTTCGGAATAAAGTAGACGACCAATGGATAAATCTGGAAAATCGAGGCAGAGCCGATTCCGATTTTAACGAGGGCACGTGCCACCACTCCGATTGATTCGAAAGTGACGGTGGGACCCTCGTGCGCGCTTCGTCGCCGCACAATGCACTCTGTCTATTTTGGAACAGCTGCTGTTTCGGCTGCTGTGCCGCTGTCCTGAAACGAGTCGGACAATGCCTATATATATGTACGTGATTCCCTTTTTCTCGTCTCGTAGTAGCGTCCGTATAACGAAACGACTCGCACGAAGCGCCACGAGTGAAAGAAAGATGGAAATATAAAGGTAAACGAGGAGTTCGATGGGCGACAATACACCAACGCGTCTGGCAATCTTCCTACTTTTACACGGCATTCTCTCTCCTACGCTTTTCCAAACGAAAGGCTCATTCAGTTATTCATCGTTTCACCAAATGTCCACAAAAAAAAAAAAAAAAAAAGATTTACATCCGTGAAGCAATATTTTTACGTTGCGAACGGTCTTAAAAATTAGTTTCAGCAATAAAAATGAAAAAAGGGCATTATTTACATAATAAAAAATAAAAAGAAAAAAATAAAATAAATTAACCGCAATATTGGCGAAAATATCTAGAACACTAAAAGTATTTATTAAGGTAGTTCTGTCGCTTCACGCTCACTTCGCATAAGTTTCCGAAAAATGAGAGCGAATTGCAAACACTTCTCGATGATATAAAAATCTGTAAAAAATCATGCATATTAAAGATGCTGAAGACATTAATTCGGCATAATGATAATTCCAAAATGTTATTAACAAATTGATGAAAAATAAAATTGTTTAACAAATTTTCCGACAACTTAATTTTTTTGATTCGGTGAAAATGATTTGTTCATTTTTCTGAGTACGTATGAATTTTTTCAAATTTTTTTCTTTGCTTTGAATTTTTCGATTTTTTACATGGAAAAAATCACAAAATTCAAAGCAAAGAAAAAAATTTAATATAAAGCTCTTTTACATAAACTAAAAGACAGACTCGTTCAGCTATTCATCGTTTCACCAAATGTCCACCAGAAAAAAAGGTTTACATCCGTGAAGCAATATTTTAACGTTGCAAACGGTCTTCAAAATTAGTTTCAACAAAGAAAATTAAAAAAAGGCATTATTTGAATAATGAAAAAGAAAAAATAAATAAATTAGCCGAAATATTGGCGATAATATCTAGTACACTAAAAAATATATTGTTAATTATTATTGTAGGTAAAGGAAAATATTTTACATAAACCAAAAGAAAGATTCGTTCAGCTCTTCATCGTTTCACCAAATGTCCAACAAAAAAAAAAAAAGATTTACATCCGTGAAGCAATATTTTTACGTTGCGAACGGTCTTAAAAATTAGTTTCAGCAATAAACATGAAAAAAGGGCATTATTTACATAATAAAAAATAAAAAGAAAAAGAAAATAAATTAACCGCAATATTGGCGAAAATATCTAGAACACTAAAAGTATTTATTAATAATTGCCATTACGGGTAAAGGAAAACTCTTTTACATAAACTGAAAGATAGACTCGTTCAGCTATTCATCGTTTCACCAAATGTCCACCAGAAAAAAAAGGTTTACATCCGTGAAGCAATATTTTAACGTTACAAACGGTCTTCAAAATTAGTTTCAACAATGCAAATGAAAAAAAGGCATTATTTAAATAATGAAAAAGAAAAAATAAATAAATTAGCCGAAATATTGGCGATAATATCTAATACACTAAAAAATATATTGTTAATTATTATTGTAGGTAAAGGAAGATATTTTAGATAAACCAAAAGAAAGATTCGTTCAGCTCTTCATCGTTTCACCAAATGTCCAACAAAAAAAAAAAAGATTTATGTCCGTGAAGCAATATTTTATCGTTGTGATCGGTCTTAAAAATTAGTTTCAACAATGAAAATGAAAAAAGGGCATTATTTAAATAATGAAAAAAAAAGAATAAATAAGTTATCCGAAATATTGGCGAAATATCTAGTACACTAGAAATATTTATTATTAATTACCATTATGGTTGAAGCAAGCTCTTTTCCATAAACTGATATATCAAATTTGATATGCAATTCATATGTAAAGTTTATACTTTATAATAAATATACTTTATAATAAATTCTATGCAAATTAGGAAATTTAATATTAAAAAATTTGCAATTTATTACACTCGTGTATTAAATTTAATATTTCAGCTGATGGCCCAAATCTCCGATAATGGAAATTTGCAAATTTTATTACGATGTACTCAAAAAATGTACACTCTAATATTATCACAAATAAATCTCATTATTATAAATTAAGTTCGATACATATAAAATATTTAAAAGATATATAAATTATGTTATATCTCTGATATATTTTAGAATGCACATACGAACTATATGTAGGGGTTTGGGCATGAAATATATGACATTTTTTCGCAATATATTAAAAATGAGTTTCTGATGTATTTATGGATGATTTTTCTTTCCCATGGCAAAAAATGTCATATAAATAATTCACTAATGTACTGCCATTAACTTTTGTACTGTGCTATTATTTTATAAATGAGCAAAAAAAACGTCATATTCATAATCAACTCTGCTCTTGCACGATATATACAAAATATTGAAAAGATATATAAATTATTTTATATCTCTGATATATTTTAGGATACACATACGAAATATATGTAGGGATTTGGGCATGAAATATATGACATTTTTTTGCAATATATTAAAAATGAGTTTCTGCTGTATTTATGGATAACTTTTCTTTCCCATGGCAAAAAATGTCATGTAAATAATTCTCTAATGTACTGCCATTATCTTTTGCACTGTGCTATTACTTTATAAATGAGCAAAAAAAAGCATCAAATTTATAATCAACTTTGCTCTTGCACGATATATACAAAATATTGAACAAATATATAAATTATTTTATATCTCCGATATACTTTAGGATACACATACGAAATATATGTAGGGATTTGGGCATGAAATATATAACATTTTTTCGCAATATATTAAAAATGAGTTTCTGATGTATTTATGGATGACTTTTCTTTCCCATGGCAAAAAATGTCATATAAATAATTCACTAATATACTGCCATTAACTTTTGTACTGTGCTATTACTTTATAAATGAGAAAAAAAAGCATCAAATTTATAATCAGCTTTGCTCTTACACGATATATACAAAATATTAAAAAGATATATAAATTATTTTATATCTTTAATATATTTAAAGAGACACATACGAAATATATGTAGCGATTTGGGCATGAAATATATAACATTTTTTTGCAATATATAAAAAATGAGTTTCTGGTGTATTTATGGATGATTTTTCTTTCCCATGGCAAAAAATGTCATATAAATAATTCACTAATGTACTGCCATTATCTTTTGTACTGTGCTATTACTTTATAAATGAGCAAAAAAAGCGTCAAATTTATATTCAACTTTGCTCTTGCACGATATATACAAAATATTGAAAAGATATATAAATTATTTTATATCTCTGATATATTTTATGATGCACATACGAACTATAATGCAGGGATTTGGGCATGAAATATATGACATTTTTTCGCAATATATTAAAAATGAGTTTCTGATGTATTTATGGATAACTTTTCTTTCCCATGGCAAAAAATGTCATATAAATAATTCACTAATATACTGCCATTAACTTTTGTACTGTGCTATTACTTTATAAATGAGCAAAAAAAGCATCAAATTTGTACTGAACTTTGCTCTTGCACGATATATACAAAATATTGAAAAGAGATATAAATTATTTTATATCTCTGATATATTTAAGGATACACATACGGAATATATGTAGAGATATGGGCATGAAATATATAAAAAAATTTCACAACATATTAAAAATTAGTTTCTGATGTATTTATGGGTGACTTTTGTTTCCCATGGCAAAAAATGTCATATAAATAATTCTCTAATGTACTGCCATTAACTTTTGTGGTGTGCTCTTATTTTATAAATGAGCAAAAAAAGCGTCAAATTTATAATCAACTTTGCTTTTGCACGATATATACAAAATATTGAAAA
>OZ019969.1:8315801-8325801 GCA_963970395.1 Ephialtes manifestator | reverse complement strand
CAACTCTGTTGTACATCAATTTTATGTTATACTCGTGTGCATCAAATTCATATACAGTATATGAATTTTCCAAATGTTTTTTTTTATATTGTACATATATTATTTTCCTAACGTATAAAACCTTTCATTTTAAATTGTATGTATTCAATTTGGAGTACGCTTATAATGACGGAAAGTTTTGGGCTTCGAATTGACGAGTCACATGCCAGCAACACCAGTTATCTGCAGTGACCAACAAATGATCCCTAGTGATCATATTTTATGGGGTCCATGAAAGTAGCTTCTGACAATAATGACTCATCTTTATTACACCCGAAATAAATAGTGGTACGATAGTACTGAGAAGGTTGTTCGGGTTTTCCATTTTCGAAAATATAGGATATTCTGTATGTTTAAGCTTTTAGAATTCTCTTCGGAGAATACAGTGAAAAGTGAGGCCGGATTAAGGAAAAATTGTATGGGTGAGGAAATCTGTAGAGTTCTAGACTAAACGACACCATAAACGTACAAATTCTTAATAATATCCATGATTAAAAATTTGTATTATGCACTTGAAACTCTATTCCAAATAATCAATCGTTTGAACAGTTCCTAATCAATAATTATATCAATTAATAAAAACAAAGTAATTTATTTGACTAAGTTAAGATTTTCGGTGTTGCATGATAATAAAGAGATTAAAACAGAGACAATAATTTAAGAATTTTCAATATTTCGAATTTCAACTATGTACTCAGTACTCTATTCCAAATAATCAATCATTTGAACAGTTCCTAATCAATAATTATATCAATTAATAAAAACAAAGTAATTTATTTGACTAAATTTAGAAGATTTTCTGTGTTAGATGATAATTAAGAGATTAAAACAGAGATAATAATTTAACAATTTTCAATGTTTCGAATTTCAACTATGTACTCAGTACTCTATTCCAAATAATCAATCGTTTGAGCAGTTCCTAATAAATAATTATATCGATTAATAAAAACAAAGTAATTTTCTTGACTAAATTTAGAAGATTTTCTGTGTTAGATGATAATAAAGATATTAAAACAGAGACAATAATTTAACAATTTTCATTATTTTGAATTTCAACTATGTACTCAGTACTCTATTCCAAATAATCAATCGTTTGAACAGTTCTTAATCAATAATTATATTAATTAATAAAAACAAAGTAATTTTTTTGACTAAATTTAGAAGATTTTCGGTGTTAGATGATAATAAAGAGATTAAAACAGAGACAATCATTTAACAATTTTCAATATTACGAATTTCAACTATGTACAAAGTATTCTATTCCAAACAATCAATCATTTGAACAGTTCCTAATAAATAATTATATCAATTAATAAAAACAAAGTAATTTTTTTGACAAAATTTAGAAGATTTTCGGTGTTAGATGATAATAAAGAGATTAAAACGGAGACAATAATTTAACAATTTTCATTATTTCGAATTTCAACTATGTACTCAGTATTCTATTCCAAATAATCAATCGTTTGAACAGTTCTTAATCAATAATGATATCAATAAAAACAAAATCATTTCTTTGACTAAAATTAGAAAATTTTCGGTGTTAGATGATAATAGAGATATTAAAACAGAGACAATAATTTGTAATTTTCATTATTTCGAATTTCAACTGTGTACTCAGTATTCTATTCCAAATAATCAATCATTTGAACAGTTCCTAATCAATAATTATATCAATTTATAAAAACAAAGTAATTTATTTAACTAAATTTAGAAGATTTTCGGTGTTAGATGATAATTAAGAGATTAAAACACAGACAATAATTTAACAATTTTCAATATTTCGAATTTCAACTATGTACTCAGTACTCTATTCCAAATAATCAATCATTTGAACAGTTCCTAATAAATAATTATATCAATTTATAAAAACAAAGTAATTTATTTGACTAAATTTAGAAGATTTTCTGTGTTAGATGATAATTAAGAGATTAAAACAGAGATAATAATTTAACAATTTTCAATATTTCGAATTTTAACTATGTACTCAGTACTCTATTCCAAATAATCAATCATTTGAACAGTTCCTAATAAATAATTATATCAATTTATAAAAACAAAGTAATTTATTTGACTAAATTTAGAAGATTTTCTGTGTTAGATGATAATTAAGAGATTAAAACAGAGATAATAATTTAACAATTTTCAATGTTTCGAATTTCAACTATGTACTCAGTACTCTATTCCAAATAATCAATCGTTTGAGCAGTTCCTAATAAATAATTATATCGATTAATAAAAACAAAGTAATTTTCTTGACTAAATTTAGAAGATTTTCTGTGTTAGATGATAATAAAGATATTAAAACAGAGACAATAATTTAACAATTTTCAATATTTTGAATTTCAACTATGTACTCAGTACTCTATTTCAAATAATCAATCGTTTCAACAGTTCCTAATCAATAATTATATCAATTAATAAAAACAAAGTAATTTATTTGACTAGATTTAGAAGATTTTCGGTGTTAGATGATAATAAAAAGATTAAAACAGAGACAATAATTTAACAATTTTCACTATTACGAATTTCAACTATGTACTCAGTACTCTATTCCAAATAATGAATCGTTTGAACAGTTCCTAATAAATAATTATATCAATTAATAAAAACAAAGTAATTTATTTGACTAGATTTAGAATTTTCGGTGTTAGATGATAATAAAGATGTTAAAACAGAGACAATAATTTAACAATTTTCAATATTTCGAATTTCAACTATGTACTCAGTACTCTATTCCAAATAATGAATCGTTTGAACAGTTCCTAATAAATAATTATATCAATTTATAAAAACAAAGTAATTTATTTGACTAAATTTAGAAGATTTTCTGTGTTAGATGATAATTAAGAGATTAAAACAGAGATAATAATTTAACAATTTTCAATGTTTCGAATTTCAACTATGTACTCAGTACTCTATTCCAAATAATCAATCGTTTGAGCAGTTCCTAATAAATAGTTATATCGATTAATAAAAACAAAGTAATTTTCTTGACTAAGTTTAGAAGATTTTCTGTGTTAGATGATAATAAAGATATTAAAACAGAGACAATAATTTAACAATTTTCAATATTTTGAATTTCAACTATGTACTCAGTACTCTATTCCAAATAATGAATCGTTTGAACAGTTCCTAATAAATAATTATATCAATTTATAAAAACAAAGTAATTTATTTGACTAAATTTGGAAGATTTTCTGTGTTAGATGATAATTAAGAGATTAAAACAGAGATAATAATTTAACAATTTTCAATGTTTCGAATTTCAACTATGTACTCAGTACTCTATTCCAAAAAATGAATCGTTTGAACAGTTCCTAATAAATAATTATATCAATTTATAAAAACAAAGTAATTTATTTGACTAAATTTAGAAGATTTTCTGTGTTAGATAATTAAGAGATTAAAACAGAGATAATAATTTAACAATTTTCAATGTTTCGAATTTCAACTATGTACTCAGTACTCTATTCCAAACAATCAATCATTTGAACAGTTCCTAATCAATAATTATATCAATTAATAAAAACAAAGTAATTTTCTTGACTAAATTTAGAAGATTTTCTGTGTTAGATGATAATAAAGAGATTAAAACAGAGACAATCATTTAACAATTTTCAATATTACGAATTTCAACTATGTACAAAGTATTCTATTCCAAACAATCAATCATTTGAACAGTTCCTAATAAATAATTATATCAATTAATAAAAACAAAGTAATTTTTTTGACAAAATTTAGAAGATTTTCGGTGTTAGATGATAATAAAGAGATTAAAACGGAGACAATAATTTAACAATTTTCATTATTTCGAATTTCAACTATGTACTCAGTATTCTATTCCAAATAATCAATCGTTTGAACAGTTCCTAATCAATAATTATATCAATTAATAAAAACAAAGTAATTGTTTTTTACTAAACTTCGAAGATTTTCGGTGTTAGATGATAAAAAAGATATTAAAACAGAGACAATAATTTAATAATTTCCATTATTTTGAATTTCAACTATGTACTCAGTATTCTATTCCAAATAAATCGTTTGAACAGTTCCTAATCAATAATTATATCAATTTATAAAAACAAAGTAACGTATTTGACTAAATTAACGTTGCATGATAATAAAGAGATTAAAGCAGAGACAACAATTTAACGATTTAGTTGGAAGCTTAATCTGAAGAATCCAAAAATAGACTTGGTTCAACAGGCGAGAACGCACGTTCTATTTCAGAAAACAACGTTCTCCAATCGTTCCGAAATTCGTCAGGACAATCGTTCAGCTTGAACGGTCGGTTGGAGGTATTTCGATGGATGGTTGAAATTGTAGTGAGAGTCGATGCGGTATATAATGTCTCAGCTCCAAATCTATGAGACTGTATTCTTAGCTCTGGTGTCGTAATCCTTGGATCCACAAAATTGAATGCGTACATACTAGTCGCAGCAGTGTTAGAGTGAGTCACTGAGAGCACATCGACGACTCACGGTCATGCTTTTCAAGGATATTCACCAGTGAGAAAGCCTTTTAAAGCCTTGAAGTCCTGTGCATCGTTGAAACGTACCGTAGCACCTTATTTTTCCCTATTGTGCCGAAGGTGGGATCGCTGGGCAAGACATTATTAGGGTCGTTTGACTGGTGCATGGACATTCGAAAAAGGTCCAAAAGAATCCCATAAAAGGGTCTTTGACTCGTCCGTTTGTGGGTGAGAATGTTGATTTCCGTTTTTGCAGCTGTTGCCACTATCAAAACGAGCAGAAAAACTTTAGCTCTAAAAAAAAAACCTTCAATAGAATTGAAAGTGTATAGAATTGATTTTCTCTTTGCAATTTTTAACATCTGAACCATTATATGTACGTTTCAATATTCAATATTTTGTTACGCTATAAATTTAAACTTAATGAGTTGCAAAACACCGAATAGCACAATAATAAAACTACTCACAGCCTTACTCGACACATAAATTAGATAAAAAAGATAAAAAATAAAGGATAAAAAGAGGAAATGAAATTTTACAAAAATAATGAATACAATGAATAAAACTAAAGTAAGGGTAGATTTATATTTATACTTAAAACTAAATTAAAAATAAATTTGTTTTTATTTTTGTTTACTATTATTGATTATTATTGTTTTTCTTTCTTTTTCTTTTCTTTCTTCTTTTTTTTAAATCTTAATTTCCAAACTATTTTACTTCCTTATAGAAGAATCTTTCTTTTCATGAAAACATTTTTTTAAAAATATTTTCATGTCAAAACGTTTAAAATGGTCTGAAACGTCGAGAAAAGTAGTTTAGAAAAATTATCCGTATGTATGTGCGTGTAACTTATAAAGTATTCGACCGAATCAGCTAAAATTTAAACAACATGCACAGTACTGGCTAATCTTCAATTGATATCAATTTTACAAAAATCGCTTAACGCATTTCATTTTTATAATAATTTTGACATTTTGTCAAGAAGCAAGTAAATGCTCTAGCTCGAACGAATTTTTAACTATCGGGCTGAAACTTCGTATTAAAATTGAACAAAGTGATACGATCTTTGATATTGAATTTGGGCGAAATCGATAAAGCGTTTCGGTTTTTATGAGATTTTGAATTTTTCAAAAAATTTTCGTTTTGCTCTAATTCAGGTAAAATTTCAGCTAATCGACTAAAATTTTCTACACAGGAAAAATAACATTCAGCCCTGCTACGTACCAAGTTTGGTGATGATCGGTAAAGCGGTTCGGATTTTGCGTGATTTTGAATTTTTTAAAAATTTATTGGTGTCGCGCTGGATTTCGTAAAACGTCAGAAATCATCAACTTCGGCAATAATTTTCATCTTTCGCAAAGCTTCCTCTATGAGGAAGCAAATAAAATAAAGAAACTTCCTCATAGAGGCGGCTTTGTAAAAAGCGAAAACGAATGAGGAAGCAATGTGCAAGGTTCTCCTTTGCATTCTTTTTAAAATATTTTATTTTTCTCTCATCCTCATCCTAAGCTAATCTATTCCATACTATAAAAAATATCCTTCCGGTAACTGACGTTTTGGGATCCCTGACGCTTTGCGGGCTGACGCTTTGGGGGCTGATGTTTTGTGGGCTAACATTTTGAAAACAGTTGGATCAAGGGTCTTGGTATTTTTGGTGCTTATTTTTTATCTATTCCCCTTTAAATTTCTGTAATAGTTATATTACATTACATTATTATTAATATTATTATTATTATATATATATATATTTGATTTTTACCTCATTTCATTAATTGTATGGACAGAAATATATTCGTAATAAACACATACACCACCAGTTTTTATAAATATAACCGATAGATATTTGATTCTGGAGAAAAATTCATGGGAAAAGTCTCGAATAGGTTTATTAGTCCTCTAAAATAAGTTTGATAATGTTTTAGTTTAGATTGAGTCACGCGCTTTAATTACAGCTTAAACTGGACTTAATATTATCCATACGTAATATGCGTAAATTAAATTGATTTAATTTTAATTCTATCTGATTTTTATCTTTTCATTCAACTCACAACGAGACATCATCTTTCTGGATATAAACAAAAAATGAACATTGCCTACATCGTATTTACAACATCGGTTCCGATGATTCAATGATGATCCAGTAAGTCAACGTCCGCTGATGCAACCATCGATCTATGAACTGTTCGCTTTCGGCCTGTGACATTAAGGTAGGGTAGAAGTACCAGTTGTGGCCACTTTAAGAATTTTCCCATTTTCAAGTATTTGTGATTGGGACCAAATATCATAAAACTGTTCTGGACCTATACTTTTCATATCTGAGAAGAATATAATTTCAGATTTCTA
Source organism: Ephialtes manifestator (assembly GCA_963970395.1). NCBI lineage: Eukaryota > Metazoa > Arthropoda > Insecta > Hymenoptera > Ichneumonidae > Ephialtes > Ephialtes manifestator. The sequence goes on along the minus strand of OZ019969.1, from coordinate 8,318,948 downwards.
GCATTAAAAGCTTCATGTGTATCGAGAAAACACTGGAAAATAGAAAAAAGTAGGAGCATAGCTATTTCACTAGTTCTGGCGACCTATGCACCGGTTTTGGCCACAGTAATGTACCGGTTTCGGCCATGCTTAAAATTAGAATAACTCAATATTCATTGCACTTGAAACATTTTTTAAGGTGTGTTTAATAAATCAAAATCGTATTCTTATGAAAGCATCTAATTCCTCTACACGAAAATGTCTTTAAAGCACAGATGCAATTTGTGAACCTAGCTAACCTTTTTTGACATTCGTCTCCTTCGTTTTGTACTTTTTCGTAGCAGCTTTCTTTGTCACAAATAGTCATACATTATATTAATGTTTTACTCTTTACACTTTTATTTTTATTTTTACCAGAGTTCTTTCCGAAAGTACATTTTCGCATTGCATAATGATCGGAATCTTCAACATGAAAGGTGTTCCATCGCATTACCTGCTTTTTTACTATACATTTCTAAGGATATATTTTTCTTAGCGTTTTTTGGTTTTTTTGTTTCTTCTTTACGAATTTATGAATTGATTGTGTAATAATTAACGAAAAATTAATGATTATATTACCATGGCCATATCCGGGGCAACATGCTTATTCCATGTACCAGTTGTGGCCATCGTATTTTTTATAAATGTATAGCTTTATTTCAAACTTTTAGTACATCGACATTTGCAGTGATGACTCTTAAGATTGATATGTGCAAAGCTGCATGCAATTCGCCAACTATATAATCCGAATATGTATCTAGAGCTTTCGTTAAAATCTTGTCCAATTCCGTAAGGAGTTGAGAATTTGATGAATCAGCTGATGATACTTTAATTACTGATACAGTACTTTTTGTAATGAAGACGAACGGACGTCAAAATGACGATAAATGTTTCCAAAATACACAACGTAATGAAAAATTATGATTAAATACTGGTACTGAATTAAAATAGCCACGAAAAACGTATTTAAGTGTGGGAGTGGCCACAACCGGTACAGTGGCCACAACCGGTACTTCTACCCTAGTTGTGTCGTGAAAGCAATCCAAACTCATATACATGAATTTTTGACATGTTGTAGTTTAGCTATTCAATTTTACTTGCACAAAATCTTGAAGGCTATTACCGAGTATTTGAATGAACAATTAATGGAAGGGAGTCAGGTAAAAAAAATTGATTTTGGAAATTCAATATCATCCAAATCCTATTGCATATAAAAATGCCCAATGCACTATATTGTTGGTGCTCGATGAAAGAATTTTTTACTGTCGTCTGACTTGCATATGCTTTTCAATATTATCTTAAGCAAATTTCTTAGGTTTTCCATTCTGCGCATGATTCAGATCAAACTACTAGGCAGATTGGAATCATTGACGTCTCATTTTCTTCTTCACGAAAAGATACACCGGCTAAATGGAGCAAACTATTTTTTTTCATTCTGAAAGCAAAGTTAATCACTGATTTAGAAAATAGCATAAAATTGATATATTAATAATTATGTTACTTAAAAAATATTACATTTTATTAACATTTGCTCCATTTAGCCGGTGTATCTGTTTATGAAGAAGAAAATGAGACGTCAACCATTCCAATCTGCCTAGTAGTTTGATCTGAATCATGCGCAGAATGGAAAACCTAAGATATTTGCTTAAGATAATATTTAAAAGCATGTGCAAGTCAGACGACAGTAAAAAATCCTTTAATCGAGTACCAACAATATAGTGGGTTGGGCATTTTTATATGCAATAGGATTTGGATGATATTGAATTTCTAAAATCAATTTTTTTTACCTGTCTCCCTCCCCTTAAAACTTGAAAATCGATCTTTTTACATGGCGCTCACGGGAGGGCTCGAAAAATTTATCTTTAAATCGAAAATTAACATACTTAGGTCAAAGATAGAGAAAAAATAAAAAGTACTACGGATTCGCAAATAATTCAGGTATTGATGCATCATGAAAAAAGGTGAAGTCTCCGGAATAATGTTTAATTGAACCAAGGTCAAAGTGCACGATACCGGACCAAATGACGTTTCCTAACCTAATTATCGTGAAAATGAAGTCAAATCCGCACTAAACATATCAACTATTTACAAATAATCGTTTTAATTTGATTACGACAATTTCGAAGGATTCTCGATTATTTTTTATGTTATTATTGAGGCAGTCAAAGTGATGCGTATGATTATTTTTTAATGTCATATAGACTCTGAGATTTATGACTCCGACGTACCGACAGAACTACCTTAAAGGTTCAAAATACTCAAATTTATCGAATACTGCCTACATACATTAAGTATATGCTCCAAACATTTACAATTACAGATTTCCTCCAAAGCTCGAAAAAAACTCCAAAGCGGGTTTTCTATTGAATGTTCATTATGCAGATTTATTACAAACTGTAAGTGTTACTTCAACAATAATGAATTTTAATGTCTTCGAGTCTTCATGTCTTCGTAAAGTCTATCAAAATTTAAAAATATTACAAAAATATTATTTTGAGGGGGGTTGGCCCGCGAAGCGCGCAGGGGGGCGCAGCCCCCTTAGTAGAGTATAACAAAGCCTTACGAGATGTACGGGCTGAAGGACGCAGATCAATGGCCCATTGGACAATGCCCGAACCATTAGCGGAATTATTAATATACGTGATTACATAAAACATTGAATATATTATCCAATAAAATACTTGTACTATTACCACATAATGAGTATTATTTTAATCCCAGAACAAAAAACATTTAATCTTGACAAAATGACAATTGTTTAAAATGTACTGATTTCAAGAAAATTAGGTTTTTGATTAGGAAATTATTTCTATTCCTTCGATAGTAAAAATCTAAGTAACTGTGCAGTAAAAAAAATCCTCTAACATTGATAACACAAAAATAAAAAAGGATGCAAAGTAGAACCTTGCACATTGCTTCCTCATTATTTTTCGCTTCTTACAAAGCTACCTCTATGAGGAAGTATGTTATTCAATTTTTGGCTTCCTCATAGAGGAAGCTTTGTAAAACGCGAAAAATAATGATGAAGCAATGTGCAAGGTTCTACTTTCCATCCTTGTTTTAATTAGATAAATATACATGTTGTGGATTCGCTTTTTCTATTTCGTTATTGCGTTATTTCGTGATTAC